>OX401421.1:2292430-2311628 GCA_947846245.1 Cerastoderma edule
AGAGAGAGAGAGAGAGAGAGAGAGAGAGAGAGAGAGAGAGAGAGAGAGAGAGAGAGAGAGAGAGAGAGAGAGAATGAGAGAGAGAGAGAGAGAGAGTGCTGCTGGTTTTGAAAAAAAATGAAATATTTGTTTAAGTCAATGACATTATTCACGACATCGTTGCTTTATTGGTCAGCAAAATAGTCTATTCCATAAATTTACGCCACGGTGTATACCTAATGCTTTCCCTGCACACTGCGAGAGTGACATACATAAACATTATCTACTGCAGGATTTTTAAGGGATCATATTTGTTTACCTTGTAGGCTAGGCTAGATCTAAGAACCATCTTCAATCAGGCGTGACGGGGGCTTTGTGTCGCCTTCTCGAATGCCTCTCTGTCGCTTTTGGTAAAAATAATCTATTTAAACATGCATTCTTTATAACGAAATGGAAGAGTACAGAAAGTTCTCTCACGTTCAACCCGTTATAGGCTGTACGTTCAATGAGATTGAAACTGTGTCCAATTTAAATTTTGAAGCGGAGGTGGCGATCCTGTTTTTCGAGTTTTGTTCTCGAGACGATTGGTTTTCACTATTAACGGAAATACAATCTATGAGCAGCAATGAAATTGTGTAGAACCAGTCCATTCTGGATATTATCGAATACACTTCGGGTGTTACCGGCTTTGCCGGAAAACCTTATTAAACTTCGGTTGACCGCCGAATTCTCCTTAAGGTAAACCGAAAACCACATGTAGTTTTGTTAATGGTATAACCGGTGTTAACATAACTTGTTACTCGTACGTATGTTACTGTTATCCCCTTGCCGAGCGCGCTCTGAGAGAGCGGTATTATTGACAGTGCAACAATATTAAATTGATGTAGCTGTTCGCTTGTACTACCCAACATACGGTTAACAGTTAGGACTTATTTTAACGACAATAATAAAATGCGTAGTTTATTGTGTGCCTAAAAGGTTCCCAATTCGAAGTTTCAAGCAGTGTGAAGGGACTGCTGACAGCATATGTTACGTTTTGACTACATGCCAAATGACAAATTATGACACTGACTAATTTCCATTTTCTCCAGGATAACAAGCTGAAATCGTGAAATCCTTTCCTCGGACTTTTGTCTAGATGCTGGGTTAAGTTATTTCGGACAATTATGGGTGGTATCTTTTATGTATAAACCATACGATAAAATAAAAAATGCATCATATGATAGTTCAAACTTATATATTTAGTCGATATTTCGGTCATACTTTTGTCTACAGAGTATGTGTGTATAAAACTTATTTATACTTAATGGGGTGAAACTTCTACAACACTTTTACAACAGTATGCTGAATTACGAAAAGAATGCATGTAAATTTCTTAACATAATGGTGTTAACGAATCCTGAACATTTATCACATTCTGCCAGTGGTAATCGTTTCAGTTAATGCTCGGCTATGGCAATATGTCTTTCCTTGTTCTTGGTTATCTTGAAGAGCTAATCTCTGATGTGGCTTATACAATATGGTTTAACGGAAAGTAAAACAATTGGTGTTCAAGTTCAGTTACATCTACGAATAAGCGGCTGAAACGGAATTACGTAAAGTTTGGTTGCAGAATACACTAAGAAAAGAAAGGAGAACACAAGTTTAACTTTTAAACCAAGGACAGTAGCATGTATAGGTGCAGTTTTAGTTAAACGTAAATTTTTGCATAGAATCAGACTCGTCGCTGTTTTTGAAAACACGAGTCGATCTGAGGCCACACTTTACGCAGTTGTAGTCTGATACATGTTTGTTTTACTTTGCTCAGTTAAAGGGAATAACTCACATATCATGTTCTGTAGTTCACCTTCATGTTTATGTTTGTTTTAATCAGTCCTCGTCTCTGAACAAAAACTATTTAATTTCGTCATTCTAAATTTGCTCAACATTTTTTTCATTAAAGTGAAACGAGCTTCCAAGCAGATATGAAGTCCGTCCTGTAATGCTTTATCTATAAACTTCAACTTGAGGTATTGTCTCACTACCAATATCCACTGCTCGCATAGTTAAATCGTAAAGACACTTTAAGGACATTCTCGGTATCATTTCCTGCGTACTGCATCTGCACATCTAAAGAAGATCATAAATCTGTTGATCACTTTAACGTCAAAATGTCACTACAACTTTGGTTTCAAACTAAGATGTAAGGCTAGCCCTGAATGACGGATATTAATTTAAGCTGACGATTTTGTTGCAAACACTTTCGAGCATTCATCAACGTAAATGAGTTTAACGCCCCCCGATTGGTAGCTAGAGAATTTCTCTATTGTATAAGGAAAAATGTAAATAGACACTTAAGATCTCAGACGTTTACCCTTTACTGGGTCGGTGAAAGTAGACGAAAATATCATAAGATATCGAAATGAAAAAAGAAAAAAAAATGAAAATGTTGGCGCAACCCAATCATTACAAACGTGAAACTTAAAAACATTACGACAAAATGAGAATTTGTTCATCAGGAGAATATTCTCCTTAAGTCAAATTGTCGTTTTTTCTTGGAGTAGTAATAATAGTATTCATCAAAAATGGAGAAAACAGAAATATTGAATAAGCATGAACATAAAAAGACAAAAAAGCAACATTAAAAACATTGCGACAAATGAGTTTATTTACTCGTAATAAATAACGTTTGTTTCAGTGTTGCACTTTTCGTCTACCGGATTGTCTTCAAAGTCGTCCGTTCTAGAGGGTGAAAAGTGTTAACTTTCCGGATGCATTGAAACGTTGTGTCGTTATGTAGTTAACGTATTGAAATTCGAAAATCGTTGATGTGTAAATGATCGGTTTCCATTAAACAAGGGGGATTTTCCCCTGTTACTCCTACATGTGTGATCAACTATATACATATGAATACAAACATGTTTAGTCTACCTGAAAGTTTGCCACTCTTTGATACATACTATGTACGTAGTTATTTTGTTTTAAATATCTAAGGTGTCGTATCGTCCATTTGACCCATTAGTTCTTTTCATTCCTTTTTTTACCATGAATTGTTGGTGTATGGTGTATTTGCACAGGACAATGTAACCAACAAATTTCTTAAAGTATCTTATACAGTAAATTGCATACTTTCGTTTGCCAAATAAGTTCAAAATCGCATATGTATAAACCTGTGTAGGTATATTTCCAGGTAATGTTGTTCTTGGACAGTTGTAAAATTAACAGGTGTAGTGGGTGATATCTAAAGCATTTTCACAAATTCGGTTTAATGGTTCGCCCTTGTAAAAGGGTGTTTTCCAAAATCCTCAAACAAATCACACACACTTAAGAGACTTAATTCATTCATTTTACACCGATTGCGAAGTAAATTAAGTACGTATTAAATAACAAGCTAGCTTGATAATAAACCAGTGGTCGCGCCGATGTGTGGGTTAGTAACAGTATTTTTCACCATTTCCTTTACGGGATCATGCCCGGGACCCATCGCTACAAAGGCCAACTGCATTAATACCACGAATTTTAACTCGCCTGCGGGACCACACATCGGTATCTGGTTAGTCAGGAACATTATAGATTTTCTTCATAGTTATTTAAAGCTGCTTTTCCAAAGATGTTTGGAAATTTGATAAACATTATAACAACGGTAAAGTTGCTTGAGATACTCTGTGAAATAGCCATTGGAAGTTTACATAGTTCGTAGTAAAGTATCTAGAGTCGGTATAAATTTAATAAATTTATACTTATATGTACAAGTGTTGCAACTGTTCTGAAACCCACTGCATACGGCCTGTACATATTTAGGTATGTTGGCACCTTTTGAATCAATTCAGAAACTAGTTCTCTTCAGACAATTTACCGCAATACAATAATGTACTTTCATAATGGTAATTTATCTTCAGTAAAAATATGTATCATATGTTAACAACCAGTTTTAAATCTGGAGTCAGACAGCATTTCCACTAGATAATATAATCTCGTTTGAGTAAATATAGGAAATACTATGGGTCATTACAAGCCCTATTCCCAAGGCTACCGGTAAGACGATTCGAACGATTTGTTACTATGCAGTATTGTTCAGCCTACTATTAAAAAAAAAGGAAATGTTTTTTGAACTTACATACAATTTAGCATAAACTATTTCGTAAAACGATACCGATAATTCGTTTCTTAGGTATGTGACCATGTGTAAATATTGAAGTTATTTCACATATGAACCGTGCCTGACCTTAGAGATTACCGTTTATGATATGAAGTTTAAGCACGCTATATCAACCACATCATTGTGAAAGAGGAGGAAAGATTTTAATGAACTATTTTTTTTTTAAATATATACATCTGCGATGACATTTCCGTCTTGTTTTAACAATACTAATTTCCGAATCTTTGAGATAGTTCTTTAACCTATGAACATATCTCGGACGGAAACAAAAGACGAGGAGCGACGAATCTGACAGTGTTGCCATTGTTCCATCACCAGGAAGATTAAACTCCATGACCGTCTGGTATGTTAATGTTAATGTATTTGTTTACACCGCGCTAGGGATACAGAGTGGACGCTTTTCCCTGATAACTCACCACCAATTGTATACAATGGAGCACAATTTAAATCAACTCAAATCGTCTTAATCCATTGTCACACGAAAGGATATAAATATGTATGTTGAACAGTGTTTTTCCCGATAAATCTCACCAAAGATAATAAGACTTTAATCGACCCCAAAATTAAAGGATATAAATGTTTATGTTGAACATCCAGTGCTTTTATCGTTAAATGTAACCAACCAGAAAAATATTTACTGGGGTTTGAGAACAATCGTCTCGACTTAATATGCATACAATAAAGGTTTTCAAATTGTATATGAAACATTATAGAAGTCTTTATAATGGCTTTTTGGCAAAAAAGGCTTATTGTTAAACAAAATCATAAGACTTTTCATTCGATACGTGTTGAATAGGATATCGAGTGAAGCAGTTTGTGAATTCAGCCATACCTTTATGAATGGTTTCATGTAGTAATATACCAATCATCTATGTGTAAGCGTAGGTATGTGTGTGTGTGGGGGGTGTTCGTGGGTGGGTGTGTGGGTGTAGGTTTACCATACCTACGAGTTTATTCGAAGATGCATGTATTGTTATAGTATTAGTCAACCATCAGCTGTATATGCTTCAGTTGAAATAAAATGCTCTTCTTCTACTGAATTATTTTTCGAAAGTATGTACTAGAAATACGATTTAGACAGGGTTCAGCGCATAAGGCTATGTGCTATTTTTTCAATCAAACCTACATCAGTGAAATCATTCGATGATTTATATGATCTGGAAACGTCTGGTTTATTTGAAGGGATACTCCTTTACAAACTTGGAAGGATGATGCGCACCCACATAACACTTAGATTGTATTTGTGTGATTTACACATAATGAGACTTAAATAAATAAGCAAATAACACGATTGTTAAGTTGGCTGAAGTTTTGCGATGGTACTTCATTCATATTTTTGGATATCCGTACTCCTGGTATTTGTCGAAAATGGAATGTCCGATATTCTTTTCTATTTAAGAGTTGCTTTCCCAAATGAAAATAGTGGCTGTGTAGCAAGAGGGGAATTATTTATGTATTTTGTATTTAGCATACCTTTATTATACCCGATGTTCATTGCGTTAATGTATATGGTCAATTCTACTCGTGTGATAAACAAACTACGTCACATTTTACCTAGTTTTAACATTAGTTTGTAAAGAGTTTTATAACCATGTTCAGTTCTTCTTTGTATCCTGCTCTACTTTAATTGTCTCCCGTTTCTTTTTGAAGGGCAACAATCTTAAGATTATTTAAGGAGCAACACACATTTTTCCTTCCATGCATTTTCTACAGTAATTTTGTATTTCACTTCACAAATCGTTTTGGTAAACGGGAAAAGGGGTAGCTTATTAAAGACGAGGCGTTTTATTCAAACAAAATGTAAACGTATATACTGTTCGATATAGAATAATAATTTGCTATTTGAGCTAGTAGTAATATTCAATAATCACGGGATGAAAAATATGATAAGTGATAGATTAGAAATTCACATGAAGTGAAAATTTCATTTAAAATGTCATCACAGTTTCAAAATGGGCTCCTTTGATTAAATTTGAATAACTCACACAGTGAAACAATCCTATAAACTATAATTTTCAAATTTCTACAATCTAAATTCCTCGGTAATATTGACAGGTGACACTAATCTCGACATTTGATATGTCAGAAATGTGGTTCCTAAAACTAATATTGATCACATGATCATAACATCAAAATGTCAACAAACAAGACGAATGCCAAATTGTATCGTTGTATTGTAACCCGCCTGAATACAATAGTTTCCATTTGCACTCTACAGTCTTAATGTTTTCTCTCAAGACGAGCATTAACTGATCCGGCATGTTCGGAATCGCCGAAGGGTTCCCATTGAAACCTATAGTGTCATTCATGTTATACGACAGTTATACGACAGTTATATCCTACTGACGTTTTTTAAACGGCGAAAATTTTAATAAACCTATTAACAAGTATATAAATCATGGTCATGTCGGTTTGAAAAAGTAGTGTGCAGGACTGGCGGGGTAATGCAAGCGGTATGAATTTTAGAGTATAGATACACTGACAGTCGTCATAAAACACTTTTGAAAAATGCACAAATCTTCTGACCAACGAACAAGACAAGAAAAGTTGTTCATAAATCAGATAAAGACTTACTTACGTTATATCCTTTTCCGTAAACGTGTAATGTTGTATTTAAGATATAATCGTTATTTCACTAGATTGACTGCCGAATCTTTACAAACATATCTCTTTTTATTGAAACACAATGTCATGAATAGCAAATCATGTTCTCTGAGCACTAGTTTGCTTTTAAATGACTATAATGCGTAACCCTTTGCTTGTTTTAACATTATTATATATGATGTTGAACTACCACGGTTAGTATGCTTTTATATCGAAGGGCCACAATTTAAGAATTTAGATAAACGTTATGAGCAATTGATATTTCAGTTCATAGATTTTATACAGTGATTCCCTTATTTCACTTGAAACAAGCAATAGCCTTAATAGATGGAATTTATATCTTATTAGGGAAGAGTTGTGTTATTCCACCAAAATATAGACGCGAAAACTGGACAATATACAATACCCCTTTGAAAATGGAACTAGTAGTAGCAATCAATAATAAACGGAATCACACGCTTAAAAAGGATGATAAACGATAAAAAGGAAATTTACATAGAGTAAAAGCCTCTGCATAAATCTTGACGTTTTCATGTAAAATGTCATCACAGTTTTGAAATGGAGTCATTTGTTTAAAGTTGTGTTTTTCATACAGTGAACACAGTTCAAACTATAAACTACACTTTTTTTAAATGTTACAATCGGAATTCCTGGGTGATGCCGGCAATCAATCGTTAACAACTTAAATGGATGCCAGGGGTTGACACTTACTTCTATACCAAGGCGTTCTACAAGACCAGTCCCTTGTACAATCTATGGATCCTACACAACTTCAACTGGACCTTAGGATGTCATGTTATCAATTCTTAAATATCATAAGATTACGAGTTTTCCTCATTGGATATAAAGCAATTAAGTAACAATATCCTCCCTTCTAAAATATATTGATACATTTATGTGTAAAGGTAAGATTTGATATTAACTTTCCTCTATTTCTCATGGTCAGAAGGACCATCCAGACTATGGCGTTACTAGTCCTACAGGCAAAACAGGTGGTCAAGGACCAAAGTACTTGAGTGAATATCTAGCCCTGAATGCTCTGTTGTATCGTTTTCACTCGTTTGAATACAATAGTTTCCGTTTAGACACTACATTTCTCTCAAGACGAGGACTATCTTATTTGACATGTTGGAGTTTATCGATAAGGTCAGATAAGGCCACCCATAACAAGTATATATATCTTGTCCATGTGGGTTTAAAAAAGATAGTGTGCATGACTGGCAAAGTGATGCGAGCAGTGCGAATAAAGATCTATAGATACACTGATAGTCGTTGTAAAACAAAAACACTTTTTTTAAAATGAATAAATTATCAACCAAAGAGACACAAACAAGAAGAGTTGATCATGAATGGGTAAAACATTCACTTAAGTTATACTGGTTTCCATAAACGTGTGATGTTGTAATTAAGATATATTCGCTATTTCGCTAGATCGCATGTCAAAGCTTTTCTAACTTATCTATTTTTATTAAAATAGTTTAAACTAATAACATTCTAGCTTGATAAAAATTCCACGACCACCAATCTGCAAACGCTTAGATCTTTAAAAACAATAGGCATACAACACGTAACGTCTGCTATTTATAGTCACTGCACTCACTTTTAAGCTATAATCTTTTACAAGCTTGAACTATTGGAACGTCCTTATTTCTAAGTCAAGTCCATCGGCCTTGGCTGCCGCTCTTCGAACTCTAAAGGTTCTTTTAAAAACAGTAAAGAAAAACAAGTACACTATGTAACGTAAATTCGTTTTACAATAACTTATAAAGTATATACTTCTTCATTTTGAATAATAGTAACTTACATACAGTACGATATGAAGTCCGTCCTGAAATCCTTTTTTTTTTAAAAATTTCAACTTGTAATTCTGTCTCGCTACCGATATCTTCTGCTTATATTGTTTAATCGTAAAGACACTTTAATGTTTTCAAATCTCACCACACTTTTGGTTTCAAACTAAGATGTTAGGCTAACATTGACTGACGGGTGTTATTTAAAGCTGACGATTTTGTTGCATACACTTTCGAACATTTAAATGTGTTTTAACACCTCTGGATTGGTAGCTAAATCATTCACCTTTTGTAAAAGGCAGAATGTAAATAGACATATATTATCCCATTTACCCTTTACTGGATCAGTGAAAGCAGAAGAAATTATAAGAAGATCTCGAAACAAAAAAGAAAAAAAACGGAAAATGTTGATGAAACAAATAATTACAAACGTTAACCTTAAAAACTTTACAACAAAATGATAATTTTCCCATCATATAGATGTATAGATATATTGGCAGTCAATATAAAAGGGAAACACATTTGAAAAATGCATAAATCTTCAGTCCTACCAACGAGGCACATATATGAAAGTGGTACATATATTATTTAAAGACTTAATTAAGTTATAGTGTTTTCAGTAATAAAGATACATTCATTATTTCACAAGATCGTCTGCCGAATTGTTCCAAACATATTTCCTTTTATTGAAACAGTTTAAGCTAATTACATTTCAGCGTGATCAATTGAAACACAATGCCATGAGTAGCAAACCCAACATGTTGTATTTTTTCGAAAACAATAGACCTACAACACTTCAAGTGTGCTATGTGTATAATCGCTTTTTACCTTCTTGCTTGTACAAGTTTGAGCCATTAAAACTTTCTTATTTCTAAGTCAAGTCCATTGACTTACGAACTTCAAATTCTGCTCGCTTGGTTAAATCGTATAAAGACACTTTAACCCTTTACGGTATATAGCGCCGTTCGCCGCCTTATCGATTACCGCATAAAACGCTTTTCGCCGGTATACCTATTACCGTATAAAACCTATTTTGACGGGCTATCGATTACAGCATAGAACGCTTTTTGACAGCTGAAAAATTGATTCAACTTCAACCCTTAATTACACAAATAAACACACACGTCATTTTCTCCAAAGTTTATTTTCCTATTAAACAAATATGTTTTCTTTCATATACGATGATAAAATCATGGGGTCAAAGTTTAAACTTTTGCTCTAGAGCGAATCTTTTGATAGTGGTCAAGCGGCACACTTCTAAAAGAGACGCTATTGGATTGAGATGAAGGGAAATGAAATACCCACCCCCAATAAAACTGAAAGCGGCCTTCGATATCCTGTCATAAAGATCAAAACAATGCCGATTTGTAAAGACTTGATAAGGATTTTCTGCAATTCTTTACAAACTAACACTTTTCTAAAAATATTATCCAATTAAAAAGAACATAGGGCACGCGACCCGTAGACTATTTAATGAGAAGTCTTCCGGTCATAAAAGATCAAAACACTGCCGATTTGTAAAGACTCGATAAGGATTTCATGCAATTCTTTAGTAACTTAACACATTTCTAAAAATACTATCCAATTAAAACCAGAGCATACGGCACGCGACCTGTAAAGGATGTTTATGACACGGAGCTATTGTTCAAAGTTTAAAGGCGATTGAAAATCGAGCCGTCAAATAATTGACGTTATAAAGACGGCCTTTTAAAATATTTAGCCAATTTGGTGTTTCCGATCGCAAGTCGGACATCAATGTAGATTCAGAGCAGTAATTTGATCGTTTTTTATTAAGCCTGAAGATGATGAAATGTTGATAAATATAACCAATTCACGGACAAGCAAATTAGATCATTCCTCCGACTTTGACTACAACTACGAGCTTTTGGCAAATTCATCACCCATGGACACGTATTTTACGGAAATATAAGCATGTTTCGTTGCCAAAATGAGTTGATTTTTACTGTTTTACATTTATAAGAAGGACTAGGTTTAACTCCTTTACAAAGCAATATTGCGCTGAAAACATTCTTTTATATATTTTGGAAACGGTTTGAATGGGAATTGAAGTAAAACGATTCAGCTTTGTTGAGAAATATGCAAAGACAAAGTATGTATCTCGAGTCATGAACGGTATTTTTCGGCAACAAAATTCCCTGCAATTGATGACAAACGGAAAACAAATTACGGATCTCTCAGGGAGAACACATAAGTCATATTATTAATTTTGATTTTGTATAATTCACACCGTAATATACATTTTCATTGTTTGTTTAATTTTCTACAACTTAATCCTGATATGAATGTATCACTAAATAAAGAAAAAAAACATCAACTTAAAGGAAATTTTGTTCTCGTCGTCTTTTATTCTTTGAAAAAATCTATTAGATGAATGTAAAATGCATTAATTTAGGTTTGATTAACAGTACCCCAATCAATAACAATTATCGGAGATAATCCTGTGCAAATAGGTACCAGGGGTGACTAGTTACGTATGCGTTAATGGTCTTCGATAATCGGATGGTTTATACCTATAGTGTCACTGATAAGCCTTATCTCTATACCTTAAAGGGTTAAAGACGTTCTCTGTATCTCGGCATTTGCACATCCAAAGAAGATAATCAATCTGTCAATCACTTTAACGTCAACATGTCACTACACCATTGGTTTCAAACTAAGATGTAAGGCTAGCCCTGAACGACGATTTTGATGTAAACACTTTCGAGCATTTATTCAACGTAAATGGGTTTAACGCCCCCCCCCCCGATTTGTAACAAGAGAATTCCTCTATTGTATAAGGAAGAATGTACATAGACACTTAAGATCTCAAACGTTTACCCTTTACTGGGTCTGTGAATGCAGACGAACTTTTTTATAAGATATCGAAATGAAAAAAAAGAAAAAAAACTGAAAATGTTGGCGAAACCAATCATTACAAACGGGAAACTTACAAACATTACGACAAAGTGAGAATTTGTTTATAATCAGAAAATTCTCCTTAAGTAACATTATTTTTCAGATGTCTTTTCTTTCGATTGCAGTTAGCAATAATAGATTTTATCAAAGATGGAAAAAACAGAGATGTTGAATGAGCATGTATATAAAAAGCCAAAAAAAAAAAAACACCAGCATTAACAACTTAGCGACAAATGAGATTATTTACTCGTAATGAATAACGTTTATTTCAATGTTGCAGTTTTCGTCTACAGGATTGTGTTTAAAGTCGTCCGTTCTAGAGGGAGAAAAGTGTTAACTTCCTGGACGCATTGGATCGTTGTCTCATAAAACTGTTAAACGTATTGAGATTTGAAAATCGTTGATGCGTAAATGATCGGTTTGCATTAAACTAGGGGGATTTTCCCCTTTTACTGCTACATTTGTGATCAACTATATCCATATGGATACAAACATGTTTAGTGTACCTGAAAGTTTGTCACTCTTTAATACATGTTATGTACGTAGTTATGTTGTATTTAACCGCTAAGGTGTCTTATCGGCCCATTTGACCCATTAGTCCTTTTCCTTTCTTTTTCCTTGGTCATGTCTTTATGGTATATGTTGTATTTGCACAGGACACTGTAACAAACACATTTCTTATATTATCTGTATAGTAAATTGCATGCTTTCGCTTGCCAAATAAATTCGAAATCGCATATGTATAAACCTGTGTAGGTATATTTCCATGTAATGTTGTCCTTGTGCAGTTGTAAAATCAACAGGGGTAGTGGGTAATATCTAAAGCATTTTGACAAAATTCGGTTTTATTGTACGCCCTTGCAAAAGGGTGTTATCCAAAAGCCTCGAACAAATTACACACACTTAAGAGAGTGAATTAATTCATTTTATATCGATTTCGACGGAAGTGAAGCGAATATTAAATTCCAAGCTTCCTTGATTCTTAACCAGTGGTCGCAGCAAATAGTGGGTTAGTCCCGGCATTTTTCACATGCCTATACGGGATCAAACCCGGGACCCATCGCTATAGAGGCCGACTGCACCAATGTCAAACACGTTAAACTCGCCTGCGGGGCCAGAAATCGGTCTCTGATAAGTCAAAAACATAATAGATTTTCTTCATAGCTATTTAAAGCTTGATTAACATTATAACAATGGTATTGTTGCTTGAGATACTCTGCGAAATAGTCATTGGAAGTTTACATAGTTCGTAGTAAAGTATCTAGAGTGGGTATAAATTGAATAAAATTATGCTCATATGCACAAGCGTTGCAACTGTTCTGAAGTCCACTGCATACGGCCTGTACATATTTAGATATATTGACACCTTTTGAATCAATTCAGAAACTAGTTCTTTTCAGACATTATATCGCAATACAATAATGTAAGTTCTTAACGGTATTTCATCTTCACTAGCAAAATATCATATAGCATATGTTAACACGCTGTTTTGAATTTGGAGTCAGGCAGCATTTCCACCAGATAATATATTCCCGTTTGAGTAAATAAGATAAACTCTGTAAAAGGAAATACTAAGGTTCATTACAACCCTTAATTCCAAGGCTACCGGTATGACTTGTCGAACGATATGTTACCATGCAGTATTGCGCAGCCTATTATTAAAATAAAAGGAAATGTTGTTCTGAACTTACACACATTTTTAGCATAAAATGTTTTGTAAAACGGTACCGAGAAGTCGTCTCATAGGTACGTGACCATGCTGTAAGCATTTATCAAATTCCGTGCGAATGATCTTACGAGAACGCTTCTCGGCCAGCTTAAAGAACTACCCAGACATGTCATACATGAACACCTTGTTAATCGAGTCCCAAAATAAATACGGCCTTCTTAGAAATTGCCAATGATTAAGTACCACTTGTCTGTTGTTCCATTGTTTGACAAATGCATTGTCTATTTTGTATTGTATCTACTGTACGACCTTTTGTGTACGCTTTCTCTTACTCTACATCTTCTCACATCTCAAAATGTCTAACTTAGAGACGCATTATATCATTCAGAAAAGTATAATCTACCTTTAACATAATGACGAATAAACATGTAATTTAAATTTCATACATGTATTTACTCAATTTATGTTCATACATTTGACAAGGAAATAGGAAACTGGATACCAGTCTAACTTACGATTCTTACACTTCATTCCCCCTCAAGAAACTTCCTGGCTTGGTCAAATCAATAGCATGTGTACACGGCATTATCAAACTAACGAAAACTATGTCGTTGTAGTATCCTATCAAAACCCAATGTACCAAACAAGCAGATATGTGCCTGACGAGGACATTATCAAATTTTCATAACAGTTTTTATACACATCGGAGAAATATTTTAAAATAGTGTATATCAATGAACTAGTTTATTCCAACGACAAGTACTTATATTATTTAGGATTAAAACAGCACGCAAAAAAACCATACCAGTTGAACCACACTTTGAGGATATATTGATTTGTGAGAGCAATGTGTCCATTTCCACGATATCATTTCAAAAACCGCTTGGCATTGCCTTATGAAATTCGTCTAACTTTGGAAAACGGGTAAGATCAGACTATGCAGTCCAGATAAGCCCATCAAATGCGATACCACTGTTGATAGTTGTTACATCAAAAACTTGGTTTATCTTCAATTGTTGATAATGCTCCTCAATCAATTGACAACAACTAACAATTTAGATAGCATAACATATAACCCAAATATGCAATGCAGAGTATATCAAGGGAACAATAAACAAAATATGCCAATGTAACTTTATGTTTGCAAAAGTTTCCCTGTGCCCCTACGGAAACCAGTTACTAATTAAAAGTCAACTGTCTTATAATTGCGTTTTCCTCAATTCCCTCCACCCAATGTAGACTATCGTACACAAAATACAACTTTTTCTTACATCGATTTGGGTAACAAAAGCTGGCAGTGGTGTCTGTCTTTGAGGTTAAGAAAATAGGAAATAAAAGATCACGAACTAGAAAACTACCGAGCCCTGTCTCACAAATGAGTGTAAATTGACGACCTACCATGAGCAAGGCGACCTGTTTCACAATTATTCCACACAAAAGAAAATAACATGTTTTGAGAGGCGTTCATTCCTTCATTTTTCTCCTCTGCTATTGCTTTCAATTTGAACCAGAATATAAATCCCGCATGGGAAAAATGTGTTACGATAACGATTAATATATACTTCAATGGTTGATGTCGACTTTCTATTTTAAATTAAAGACTTCTTGATGAATCTTACGCGTATAACGTTTAGATTTACAAGAAAAAAGACGTATTGTACAGACTAATATATACAATTAGACCGAGAATAGGGACCTGTCTCACAAGGGTTTATACGATTGTTTTCCTCGTAAAAGTACATATAATAATTGAAAAAACATATAACCATCTTATAAAGCGTTAAGTTAGTCGAATACGGAAAACGAACAATATTCGTTGCATACTTATCGTGCTTTGCAATGTATGTATATTTCTTATTCACACAAACGGACCTACATGTACGTTTGAAAATGAAGGGTAACGTCAATTCCGTAAATGTAGACGTAAAGTTACGGAGGTTTGTTAGACACCCAGATCTAAAAAAGTTAGAGCGTGAAGAAACAAAGGACATTAAAAGATGTTTCATATAGCCGACAAACTATAATTTATATACGTGCGATCATTTTCTGTCGATTTGAAAGGCATACATATTCTTTTAAAGAAAGTATACCTTTATTTAAAGAATTTGAAATCAAAAAGAATATAACCTACGGTATACCATTTTAAGAAAGAAGGGCTCAACTCAGACACTCTTTATGATTAAATCTTAAGGAAAAAATAATACAAAAATGAAAGAGAGGGGAAAAGAAGAATGTATGTTAATGCATCGGTGTACTTATTTTTAACAGTACCATTCAAGTCATCGTGAATTTAGATACGAATATAATTTGGCTATTTTTTGACTAATCGATATAAATTGTTGAAATATGAAATCAGGAACGAACTATATATGAGTAAAATTTCCACTTACCACAAACAGTTTGCAAATAGTCTCAAGTCGATATCAATGTTATGATCAACTCGGTCTATTCTCAACGCATGCTATTGTGTTAACATAATGTTTGATAAATATTAAGATTTATATTGAATCAGGAAGTATTATTTGGCATTGTGAATTTGAATTATAACTGTGGCCCAAATGTTCAGATCAAAATAAAATGGGTCCTTTGTGAATGTTGTGTGTACAACGTACATATCCTGTAATTTGGTCATTATTATAATGTCATAGTCGTTACAAGTCGATTGCTATTGTGCGATAGGGGCTAAGATAAAAGGAAATTATGTTAAAGATACTTTATCTGACAGCCTGTGATTTATAACATATTTTAAATTTGGGGTAAGGCCGGGGTATGGAATAAGATCAGCAAAGCAAATTCCCTTTTCCGATCAGGACTTTTCTATAGGTGCTGAACTTTCGTTCTTACTTTTGAAAGAGTTTTACAACAGATATATATATTTATCTATATAACTGGTTAATAATGGTAGACACATCGCTATATACCACTTTACGAAAACATATACGTTATACGTTTAGGACAATTTTCAACAGAGATAAAACCGAAACACTTATCAACCATACCCTTCGTTGAATAAAAGTGAACGAAAATATACGTTGTTCCAATTCCAAACCTATTTGGAAATTAGAAAAGTGTTAGAATGAAAACAGAAGCAATTGAGGAAATAATACTAAAACGTATTTCTTCATAATATTTAAAAGAAACCACTGTGACAAAAAATCAACATCCAATACAATACAATATTTCAATTTACAATGTAAATCAAAGTCATTGGCATAGTACAAAACATTACGATTGTTTCCCAATAGTAACGGTTTAATGATAGGACAATATATTAGTGATAAGTAACATGTTGTGAAGTTATGATGTGTTTATTAATATATTTGCTCTTTAACAAACATTATGTTGATGCGATATCCAAACCCGAAAGTAGGTCAAAAAGTGTACCATTCATACATAAAATTCGGTCCATAAGCCGATTTTGCTACTCGTTTTTGATACACATATATACCTAAAGATTATATAACATTTCTCTTTCTCTCTTTTTCTCTCTCCCACTCTCACTCTCTCTTTCTTTCTCTCTCGCTCTCTCTTTCTCTCTCTTTCTTTCTCTCTCGCTCTCTCTTTCTCTATCTTTCTCTCTCTTTCTTTCTCTCTCACATACTCTCTTTCGACTTGTTTACTACACAATGTGTGAACAAGCACTTTAAAACATCGATAACAAATATTATATGCGTTATTTTGTCAAAATAATGTGGTGGTATTTTTCGCATGTTTATCATGTTGTTTTATTGTGTATTACTCTTTTCACCCATTGTTGCAGTTTTCTTAAGAGCTATCATACTTTTAAGAAGGAAGTCTTCCTCCATCCTTAATGAGCCATTATCGTTAATCGTTATGTAACTAAAGAAATATTTACGAGATATGATACTTAATAAACAAACACACTTGACCTTGAGTCATAGGGCATAATAGTAAAAAAAAAAAGAAAAAAAAATGACATCGCATCGGGAAAAACAGTCTCTTGTTTCAAAGCTTAAGGCGTGAATACGGGAGTTTAACGAATATTTCCTCAATCATTATTTTCTATCTGTTACAAATGTAAGCTTCTTCATTAGATGAATATTATAACAATCTAAAATGCAGAAAGAAAACGTTTATAAATGAACCGAACGTAATTATGAAATATTAGTTCAAAGACTCGACAACAACTGATTTTACTGCACAGAAACTAGGATTTCCAGGGCATATTGCCTGAAATCTTTGTAGGCGCGTTGTTTTGCTATTGTATGACCATTTCAAGAGTGAAAAGCTATGAAATACATTGGTTATATATGATTATATTAAAAGAATCAGACATTTTTCATCAGTTCAGACTCAATTTCATGAAAAAGCTGACACACGTTATTAGACCAAATATATCGACAGGAATATAGAGTCTTTCACGGTTTTAGAGTACGCACGTGAGTAAGCCTATATGCTCAGTAATCCTTTTAACATAAATACCCAATTGTTCTTCATAACAGAACAGAACAGAACATAAATTTATTTGACAAGTACAATATAAATAGTCATTTTACAATACTAACTATTTACAAATACAAATACAAAAACAAAACACCATCACGTGATTTAATGATTATATTTTTTGAATTTCGTGGAAAAAAGCTTAATGAATGATAAAAACAAAGATACAAAAATAAGAACCCAATGCGTTATGTCAACGTTTGCTTAAACGTTCCATGAACCATACAACAATGTGAATAAGTATTGTAAGCAATTCTTTTCTTATGGTTCACATTAATTTAAAAAAAACGTTTTCTTCATCGAAGAAGACACATTATTACCACCGTAAAGTATCTGGTAAAAATGTTATAGCGTTAAACTCTCATACAACATAACAATTGATATGAATAAATATAAAACAAACATATACATGTTATAAGACTACGCAGCATACACAATTTGATATTTCCCGCAGAGCTAGCAAAGATGTCGAAAAGTATAATTTCGGTAACCTTTAAAGATTTTGTGAACGACTTTACGACCACAAATCTTTAGAATTATGAAAAATAGACTGTGTTGAATCGCCTTATATTGCGCTTTTGTGGCAAAAAAAAACCCCCGAAAAATTAGTTATTAAGAAGGAAAAGGGCTCTCAATAAACGTTGATCAAAATGATGTTTCCCCAATACATTGCTGTTTTGCCAAGTGTTGATCCTTTCAATTTTGACCAGCTACTAATATTCCCACATGGGGGTACCCCCAGAACATCTCATTACTTCGAAATGATTTCTTTTTTCAGAATATAGAGCAGACGACACAGCCTTCTGTGACAAAACCGACTAGGCGTTAAAAAATTCCTTCGTGGAGCGGAGGGTGGTTAGGGGAACCCCAGTCTCGTTATTTGAACTAACTATTGCAAACGTTTTTTCAAATACATTATAGATTACTGTATATTTAGTTTTATAACTTGAATACTGACATATTTTGCTTCCAATGGCTATTCCCCATCACTTAACAAACAGCAGAGAAATTGTTGTACAGTTTTAAAGAAAAATAAGTTTTCATCTCCAATTTGTCCCACATCTATGAACAAGCAGCTTTAAAAGAACACTTTGAATACATTGCTTATAAGAATTAATTCATATATTTATCAAGTTAGTTTCTTTAAAATGGTAAAAATAAAAAGGTTTTTTCTTCGTGCTATTCACTATCAGCTGTTGTTTTCAATTTTAACCAGGGTTCACAGTTTTATGATTTTTAAGAAAATAAGTTACTCAATTTGAAGGCAGTGCCCCAGTAACAAGTTGTTATGCTGTTAAGCTATACATGTTTTCTTTAAATGCCTGAATGAGAGAGAGAGAGAGAGAGAGAGAGAGAGAGAGAGAGAGAGAGAGAGAGAGAGAGAGAGAGAGAGCGAGCGCAGAGAGGGAAAGGGAGAAAGAGAGAGAGGGCGAGTAAGATAGATAGAGCAGAGAGAATGAGAGCAAGGAAAGAGAGAGAGAGAGAGAGAGAGAGAGAGAGAGAGAGAGAGAGAGAGAGAGAGGGGAGAGGGGAGAGAGAGAGAGAGAGAGAGAGAGAGAGAGAGAGAGAGAGAGAGAGAGAGAGAGAGAGAGCGAGAGCGAGAGAGAGAGAGAGAGAGAGAGAGAGAGAGAGAGAGAG
>OX401421.1:2312128-2513901 GCA_947846245.1 Cerastoderma edule
CTACTGAGCCATGCAGGTTCCTAAGTTAGGTTGGAACAATGTCTTTTTCAGTAAACGGGGGCTTCTCGTCGTGGGGTCAATGGTCAGCCTGCTCTAACACATGCGGAAAGCACGGCCAACATACACGGTTTGCTATTGTTGTTTGTATGGGGCTATTATTTATCTAAATATTTAAGTTTTACGTCGCGTCAGCATTATTTCAGTTATGTTGCGTTGCCAGACTATCAATGACGGAGGAAGACCCTTACTCAACAGCCCACAAAGGCTGATCAAGTAGTGTAGAGGCCATATTTATTCATGTTCTCCGCTTTAACCCTTTTATGTGGGTTACACTGTTCTGTTATAGTTTTAAACGGTTTAATGCCCCTTTTTTGTTTTCTTAATTGATTCTAATTGACGTGCTTTATGTTGTGTCATACTGGAATTTACTTGAAATAATGATAGTGTACATGAACGAAACAGGAACAAAGATGTTTAATAACTCTACCTTAACGACTACCATATCTAGTAATGTGACAGTATGTTTTACAGGAGTCGTACTTGTACCCATCCGGCACCAGCACATGGGGGAACGACCTGTGTGGGCAAGTACCAAGACGCAAAAGACTGTCAGGAGACTTCGGCAGAGTTCTCTTGTATGCCAGGTACCTTGTTTATCATTGATAATGGGAGTAACATCACAACGGGTGTACAAGGAATTCCGTGCAGTTACGTCAGTTTGTTTAACCCCGATGTCATAATGAGCAGTTCCTCGATAAAAGTGGTCTAAGATGAATATATGACAGACGTGTACGTTGTCAAGAGGATACGGCGATGGCGTCACTGAAGTCACAAGAACTGTTGCTAATTATATATTTCTGTGATGTCAATGCATGACCTAGTTTGACCTTTGTAAATTATCACTTATTGACATCTAATCTTAAAAAAATGCTTCCTCTCCATACTACCTACCCCGTTCGTAAAACCAGAAAGTTATCATGCATGTTGCCATTTTATGTCAAGGTAAATAGATGTTCTCATAAAAATGATGATCAAAACTACTAAGTGGTACAATTTGCAGCACACTCGGTTTGTATGAATATAGTATAGCAATGTTAGCGGTTGGTGCGATTGCGTACTATCGAATTGCAATTTTGAATTGCATCGGCGAGGAAAAAATACGATATTTCAGCCAATTCCACAAGTTCAAAACTGAAACTTTACCTATATGCGGTTAAATTTGACCGCTGGCTCTAATAGTATTCTTCTTGTATTTTGTGCTCGTTAAGCGAGGATATTTTTTTTCGGGGGGGGGGGGGCATTATTTCACATTACAAGACTTTGTTTTATTTCAGCGGGCACTCACTACTACTTCACTTGGTCTCCCTGGAGCCAATGTTCCAGGAGCTGTGGATCCGGGGGACGCCAACACAGATCGAAGACTTGCTATGACAGCGCTCACCATAAAAACCAGTCACTTTGTACCCAACCCGTATATCAGCAAATCTTTTGTTCTCAAGGCGATTGTCCAACAGGTAAAAAAGCGTCTCTGGATAAGTAGGCCTCTGGATAAGTTAGTCTCCACTTAAAAAAAACAGAATGGCTGATGTTGTTTATAACAATTAACTTTAAACTGAACTGCAAACCCAACGTTTGTAAAACGTTTTTGTTAATACTTATTTTTGGTATTAAAGCAGGGAGGCTCTGTATAAAGTGGGAAGAGATGTGGTACCAAATCGATTTGACTTCGTCCTCGAGGCCGTGTTGATATTTTATTATGTGATTTCTCTCTTTTCCAATTTGAGTTTTATTGTTCGTCATACGTTTTTCTATTAGGTTTATGTCAGGTCTTTGTGATTGCTAAGTAATGCAACGAATGTCAGGTCTTTGTGATTGCTAAGTAATGCAACGAATTTCATTACCATTCTTCAGAATGAAGTTAATCTTGAAGTGTGTACAGTTGCGTTGTCCTTTTGGAAGATCAACCCCCCAGTAGGAAAATTCTTAGCGACAACAGGCCAGAGATGATTGTCAAAACACTCGATAGAGTTACGTGAATCAATATGACCATGAACCACTTCCAATGGTCTAATCTCATTATATGTCAGACAACCTTAAAAAATCAATGAAAAACATGGCCCGCGTCATTGACCAAGACACTCAGAACGCACAATCTTATCTGGCTTTCTCAAAACACTTATCTTGGTTTGACGATCAATTTTTACTTGAGTCTCATGGCTAAAAAGTACCTTTTTTCCACTATCTATCGTGTGTCCAATGAATATCTTGTTTACACAAAGACGCTCCATTTCCGGTTGATGGTGTTTATTTTGAAGGTATTCCTTACTTTCCTTTGTGGATATCCATAGAATCTTAACCGACGACAGGTTACATATGTTTGGGATTTCTGAGTTGTTGTTGACCTAAATGACAAAAAAGTCATCTCTGTGCTAATTCATGGACCGCTTTGTCTTATTAATTGATAAGTTGTATCACGTCATCACTGGATAAGTAATGCAGCTACCTAATCATACAGACACCACAGGATATGAAGTTAAGAAAGGAGACAGTCCCATATCTCACTTCTGACACATGCTTGATGGTGATACTTTATTTCAGTGAACGGAGGTTGGACGGTTTGGAGTAGATGGAGTTCTTGTAGCACTTCCTGTGAACACGGGTACCAAACTAGGTTTGTTTGTTTGTTACTTATGGCTGTAACGCCGGTGTCAGCAACCATTTAGTTATATCGCGATTAAAACGTATTTATCCGACATCGAAGTATTCACACCGGTACTATCATTGTTTGACAATAAACCGCTTTCTAAGTTCAAAAGCAAGTCGCAAATACTAAATAAATCAATCAGTGAATCCGATACTACACTTGCATATCAACTTCCATTCATCATATTGGACGTCTTTGATTTAACCCATGTAATGCTGGGTAACTTTCTTAAATTGTATTTGTGTGTCGTCTGATTTCCAAAATATCTGCTTTATTTCGATGAGGAAACCTACTCATAGTAGCAAACATGTTAATTCACAGGTCAGTCATCAATTTACTTGGTGGGCGGCTTGGACCAACTTGTTTGCATAAGCATGAAGTTGGTTTCAGTACTATAACGTTAAAGTCCAACATGACAATTACATTGCACAAATGTAACGTTGATCCGTCTATTTAAGGAACCAGAATGTTATCTAGATCTAGAACAGTTTCCTGATCAAAAAGGTCACCTACTTGAGATAAAGGTGCACAATTAAAGCTTTCATTTCTTTTTAGATATGTAACGTTCGTTGAACGTTTATGCAAATTAGGAACCTAATGCATTGTTCGAGAGAACATGCTGGTATACATATAGACAACACAACCGCTTGGTGAACGACAGTGTTTTTCACTGATCGGATGTGTTTGTTTCTTTGAGAGGTTTATTTGATCGGTTCATTACAAATAGATCACTAATGATCTATGAAAGATATGTTTTAGAAAAATACCCAACATTCTAAGGGTTAGATAGAATTAATCTTGTAAAACCTGTTAGCTGTTTCATAATCTTCCAGACACCGTTATTGCACGAACCCCCGCCCCGAAGGTGAAGGACTGGGTTGTACAGGGGACCAACTTGAGCGAAAGATGTGTGACAACACGGGCTCTTGCTCGGGTGAGTAATCTTGATAGTGACCTATAGTTTACAATATTGAACTCCAGTGTACCTTAGTTTGTTGCCCTTTTACCTAAAATTCCCTTCATGCAAAGTAGTTTGTGTGTTTGTTTAATTTTCCTTGGAATTTAAAAACGTTTATATATGAATTGTCATGCTTCAGATTCCGGGTATTCTACATGGAGTTCATGGGGCAAGTGTACGAGCGAGTGTGGAGTCGGGGGCTTCAAATCTCGCACCAGGGTTTGTTTCCATGGTCATCCGGGAGCGGGGGACTGTCGGGGCCATATCACGGAACATGTACCATGCAACAACAACGTTACGTGTACACCAGGTGGGTAAACTATCAGATTGAAATCAGGTCAGAAATGTCGTTTACATTACTAATAACATCAATATTAACTGCTGCATCGTGATTGTCGCCGTTTAAATCATTATGTACGTTTTAATAAAGCAACAACACCATCACCGTCACTGCACATGTAATCAAATACAAAAATATAAGCAGCATCACCATATTCATAATCACTATCGCCATTATGGCCATGGTTGTTATTTGTCTGTGTGTTTGTACCAGATATGCTTTTACGTTACTTCTAGGTGTATATTTGAGAATCTACTACATTGTTGTTGGGAATAAACGGATTAATATAGACTACGCAACCTATCATTAAATGACAGTGTGTTTTTGATTGTGTATTTAGATTTGTTTGTTAGGTTTGTTTCATAGATTCATGGATAATTCTTTTATATATATATACACATCATTTTAATCAACACTTCCCCTACAACCTCCCGGTAACCATATATCATCAGGGTCATATCATACAGCATGTTTCCTGTGTATGTAGGCTAGTTTGAAAATATCATTAAATGAAAACAAGTTCATCACTATCGTCTACATTATAAGTTTCATCCGTTTTGACAAGAACATGGTTGTTTAAATCGGTTGTAACAATGTTACTGTTATCATCACCATTATATCTAACCATGTCAAAAAATTGCACTCACTTAAAACATAGCCACCATTATCATCACCATCGCCAATATTATTCAGTAATGGTAACATACTTACAAGGTCTATATATTGCATTGATCACCAAAAACCAGTATAATCAGCAGTGTCGTGTTCAGGATATGTTTTCAAAGTTCCTAACGCACGGGAAGGACGCAACATACGACAGTTTCATTGACAAAAGACCTCCACATCATGCGTTTACGGTAATCTAAACTTTTGGATTATGTGTATGTCCAGTTAAGTATCGAAATCATATTCTAGATCAACGGTTTGACGTTATTAAATAAGAAAAAGAGAACGCCATACAATGTCGGGAACAGTTTCAACTCCCCACAAAAGAGTGACTTATCCTAAAATATGTTACATAATGTGTGGGACTGCAACATGTTGTTTCACCATAATCCGTATGAAATAGAGTTTTCATATGTCAGATATCAAAAGCGGCAACAGTTCGAGCGAACAACCTCTCAGAATATATGAAAAAAGTCACCATTTTTTTCCTGTCAGTGGACGGAAGATGGAGTTCATGGGGCCATTGGTCTGCATGTACATCGTCATGTGGTATCGGTAACCATCGCCGGACACGAAGCTGTACCCCTCCGAGACCCCAGCATGGAGGGAAGAGTTGTGTTGGTCCCTTGTCGGAAACTGCTAACTGTACCTCAAACTGTCCCGGTAAGTATCAAAATCATTTTCGATGTTTATTGAAGTCAGTACGACATGATTCTCCCCAAACACTTAATATTACATTTTATGTATTAAATACATGTGGATGTAGCAGTCAGGCGCTTGTAGACAGTAAAGCTTGAATGGTGATACAATTCCAGAAATACGTAAGCTTGCAAAACCAGTCCAATAGATATACGTCATGGATATTTTAATGTAAAATTTCAAATACATTTATGTTATTCATTGTGTGTATTTGTTATTGTCATCAAATGCATTGGCGATGCTTGAATGAAAATCAAGTATCCAAAATCCAATGTACTGGACCAAAGAATATTACAACAAGCTTAATTGAACTAGTTGTGATAAGCATAGTCGTTAGTGGTAATTGACATTTCAAATAACATGCTAATGAATTGACAAACCTACTAAGAGCGGTTCACCAAAAATTGAAAAAACTCATGGAACGCATAGTATCAAAATGAAGCTTTCGCTTTCTTTGCCACGCGTTTCCAGAAAGTGCCTGCGAGTCAACGCTTGGTTACCACCTATACACATACAACACGCATGTTTCCTCCACCTCACACGGGACTGCTTTCCTGTGCATCCACTTTTCGACCACAGCAAAGACGTGGAGTCAGGCAGCAACAAAGTGTCGGAGGGAGGGCGGGCACCTCGTGATGTTTGATACTTGGGAGTCGGACAAGGCAGCGGTCACCTCCCACATTCATACAGCTTATCCTCGAATGCCCAATATGAGTATGTGTGTATACCTTAAACTCTGTTTTATGATGAATTATTAATAATTAGGAGCTGGTTATAACAAGACAATATATATGATATATTTAATACATGTGATTACATTACACGTTGCTTGACACTTGGGAGTCAAGCAGGGCGGTAGTCGCTTCCAATATTCATATGGCTTATCCATAAATACTCATTACGAGGACATGAGTGTATATGACTTTTTTTTAAAAGATCAATAATGAATGATGAGCCTGGTATAACCAGATATTTTTTTTATATATATACATGTACATGTATTTGACTACTTTACACGATGTTTACACTATTGAGTTTGACAGGGCATCAGTCACCTCCCACATTCATACAGCTTATCCTCGAATACCCAATATGAATGCGTGTCTTAAACTCTTTTCGTTTTATTAATTATCAATTATGAGCTAGTTATAACTAGAAAACAAATTCTTATATATTGACTACATTACAAGATGTTTGTCACTTGGGAGTCAAGCATAGGGCAGCCACTTCCGATATTCATACAGTATATCCACGATTAGCTAATATGAGTGCGTGTGTATATATGTTACAGTTTCTTTTTTTACAGATCACTAATTTTATGTTGACCTTGTTAAGACAAGTATATATATGTATATACATTTGATTACATTACACGGTGGCTTTCACTTCTAAGGGAGTCGGACAGGTTGGGTGTCACCTCCGATATTCGTACGGCTTATCCTCGTATACCCAATTTGAGGGTGTCTTTATATCTGAAACTGTTTTTTATTCTCCATTGTTGAGATGATTAATGAAATCAAAGCTAGTTATAACGAGACCATAAATATATATATTCATTTGATTACTCTACAAAATGTTTGACACTTGGGCGTCAGACAGGGTGGTGGTCACTTCCAACATTCATACGGCTTAATCTTTAATACCCGATATGAGTTCATTTGTACATTTTAAACGTTTTTTTCATCGTATAGCATCTATTATACTGTGCATAAATCAGGTCGTAAATGACTAATAACTTGTTTTCTTTTAAAAACTTTATACATCGGTTGGGCAGACAGATACAAATATATCAAGTTGATTTTTTCAGAAATCTGGATCGGTCTGACGCATAGTCGAGGAGCATGGCACTGGGATGCCGCTGCTGGTATCGGTTATTATGGGCGTCAAAAACTCAGTTCGAGCTACTACGTACTTCCGGCAGAATTCACGAATGGTGCATGCATACTGGATGACGGGACCAATTGGGAATTGGCCAACTGTTCGGAACCCCATTACTACATGTGCGAAAAGAAAGTGTGAAAATGGTGAAGTAAATAATGTGAATTGCAACTAATTCTGTGATTTGTTTTTGTCCATGACTTCTTTTGAATGAAACGACCATTTTCCGATCTGCTACATGAACCAAACAAGGCTTTGTAAGCATGTATAAAAGTATGATGTTTTACAGATTTGTGTCCCTATTCTTCGTTTGCATGAAGTCTCCTTGCTGGAAGCAAGATGACAGAAATACTGTTGAGGACGAAAGCCACCAACGAAGCAATTATATTAATCGTCTGGTGAACTAATTCATTATAGTTTTTTTTAAAAGGTGTGTTTGGACGTGGGGGCGTGGCGGGTTATTTGAAGTAAAACGTCATTTTATTTTAAGATTTCCGGACATATCGAGGAGGCAGTTCCCTTATTCCCAGCGATTTCTCTTGCACCAACCCCGTGGTACTGCAGTTACAAATGGAAATAAAGAAGGGAACTTACGT
Source organism: Cerastoderma edule (assembly GCA_947846245.1). Lineage (NCBI taxonomy): Eukaryota > Metazoa > Mollusca > Bivalvia > Cardiida > Cardiidae > Cerastoderma > Cerastoderma edule. Next base: position 2,319,970 of record OX401421.1, read on the forward strand.
TATAGGTGGACTCTGATGTGGATTGTAGTTGTGAACTTATGTACAATTTCTCAAAAAAGAAATATAACAAACTTCACTATGATAATATTGGAGGTATGCACTTCAGTTTAATTGTCAAATAGCGAAGGAAAAAAACTATAATATGGAGATCTTGGCCATACATATCAATTTATCACCATTCTGTCGGCTAGCAATATAAGTATGAATGGTACTTTTAAGCAAAACGTTTTCAGTGATTTAGCTGTTTATACTTATTTTCCAGTCCTCATTCGCTGATTTCTATGGCTGTCCATATTGAACCTATACCAGGACTTCATCAACTTGTGAGCGATGTTGAAAATTTTCTTTGCGATCTTTACTACAAGGCAACACAGTTACCGTACTGTAGTTTTAAACCATACTAGAAAACATTGTTGAAATAAAAAGTTTATAACTGGTGAGAATCATATTTTTCATTGGGTCAAAGTATTTCAAAGTATTTCAAAGCAGTAACTTGCTCTCTGTTACATGCTAGTCATTTATAATTATATACCCACAAATTGTCTCTCTGTGTCAGCACTATTGATGGTGTAAGGCTTATCCAAATGTACCACCGTTTGTAATCGACAGTGTCCCCTAAGCTAGCTGAAGAGATAACAGACTAGGTTTACTCAGACCCAGACTGTACATAATGAACCAGAGGCCCAGACTTGTTATGGCTCTGTTCGTTGGTTGATTTCAACAGGGCGACATGCGCACTTGACCATTTCCGATACATGAAGAGCGCCAAGCATCCGAACACCACACACCCGGTTGTCAGAAGTATGACGATAAGGATAAACAGTGCCGAGTCCATACACATTGTATCGGCTGCCACGATTTCTGTAGGGATATAAAAATCGTTTAATCCATTTAATGCTGAGTAATTTTCCAAAAATAGATTTTAGGAATGTCTGCTTTCAATATCCTTGAATATCCCCTTAATTTTGTTGAGGAAGTAACAATAATTGACTTCACATGCCATAACATCGGCATCAGCTTGACGTTATTTAAGATGAGAAAGGTTTTTTTTATATTACATATAAAAGTCGGAAACGTCAAATGGAATGCGCTCCAAATATGTTGTTTGGTTCGGAATGTGTTGTTTCGCCACTTGTTTACATGAGAAAAATAGTGGACAACAATGCCCTAGTTTTAAAGATAACCGCCTTACTGTATTGAGTACAAATAGTCCTAACAAAAGGGGGTATTCTTTTCGATAACAGATTCTTTCATTTTTTTGGATCAATACATTCCCATGTCCCGGCTGATTGTGCAAGTTCGTGAGTAATTATATGTTAACTGTACTTAAAAAATAATTCAGTATTAAATCAATGCCTTTTGTATAAAAAAAACTGTCGAAAAAATAACACTTCTTTGGTCAAATACGTATTAAGATGTGTTTAGTCACATTACATGAAAGATTTACATTCTTTCGTTTAAACCGTCTACTACTAAAAGGTGCATTATTAATAAACAATTCTATTTAGAATTATACTAAGTATTGGATTGAAAGAAGAAACGATCGATCGAGAAGATATTCACTTACGTATCTCCGAATATTTCTCCACTATTTTCACTCTCGCTCCAACGTCAATATCGTAGTTATCTGCGGCTCGCTTATTAAGAAAAGTATGTGAATCAGGGGACGCAATCAGTTCCTCAGTATCCGGCAACTTATCTTCAGTTGCCTCCCTTCTCTTTCTTCACCATCCTAAATCACGATCACAATTATCCTGTAAGTAACGAAAATCATTTATAGTGCACAAGGCAACAAGTTAAAAGGGGCAGATCATGTCTAATGTATAGACCAACACGTTTATCTATCATTTCAGAGAGATTACCAGCGCTAAGGGAGAGTTTCCTTCCGCATTTAGTAAATGACTTCTTCTTTTACTTCTGATTTTGACCGAAGAGACTATCACGTAAGAGGGCGACTTGCCATTGGTCAATCGTAGCTACTGGTCGATATTCATTTACCAGTATTGTTGTAGTAGGATTTTATCAATTAGTTTGACGTCGGCAATATAATTGAGCTAATGTTGATGTTGAAAATACAATTTCAATAAACCGAGTATGGACCGTCAAAGGGAACTTACGGACTGACACACCCCTTGACACACCTCGAGGATACAGGTAAAGTTCATGTCGATAGCCCCGCCCTCTAGGGTTGTGGGTCGGAAAGCCCCGAACTGACTGATGAGGTAACCCGTGCGTAGTTTGGAGAAGCTGGGAAAGAGATCGGGATCAGTGGCACAGCAGTAAATTAGTTGCATATATTTATTCATGATAAAGGACAAAAATTGGGTCAACCACTCACTGATGTACAATTGTACTCGAGTTAGTGTTATACATATATTCATAATCTAGGAAATGGACTTATTAAATTACTCATAAATATGGCCCGTTGTACAGCTGGAACCAAGTTAGTGGCATACAAATCTTCATCCGATATGAACTAGGTCAGTCACCGACAAATCTGATATTTGAAATGAGCTACAAGTCAAAATTGCAATTCGAAAGTCCGCAACCGCACCACCAACTAAAATTTGCGATAATATATCAAAAAAAAAACGAGCAGCACATTTTACAAACTTGGTAGTTTCGATTATCATATTCGTCAGAACATCTATTTATCTTGACATAGAACGACAATTTGCATGGTATTTTACTGGCTTTGCAAACGGGTAATCAGAAGGATGCATTTTTGAGTTCCTTCGGCGAGGGAAAATTACAAAATCTCAGCAAATACCACGAGTTCAAAACTGAAACTTTACCTATGTGCGGCTTGATTCAATAAGGGTTGAATCATGTTTTGAGAGTTTTATTACTTGTCTGAAAATGCTAAAAAAAAATAGCAAAATGCTACCCTTAAAACGCTTAACCGGAAGTTGCGCATCCGATTTTGTCATCAGCATCTTGGTGGTGCGGTAGAGCGTTCACCAGCAGTGTTCACGTTACTCATTTGGTTTAATTTTAGCTCATTTCCGAACAATTGTTTTCTTTTCATTCTAAACAAAGATAATATTTCTTTATATACCGTCATCACAAAACACTCATATTTTAGCGTCACGTTATGCATATGGCGCCAGTGGTTCATGTAGTGAAGTATGGCATGGATAAGCGAGTAGGAGTTTGATAATGTAGGATACAAATTGAGATACTTTCATAGGATTCATCATTGCAATCTATCGCTCAACTACTGATCCATGCAGGTTCCTAAGTTAGGTTGGAACAATGTTTATTTCAGTAAACTGGGGCTTCTCGGCTTGGGGTCAATGGTCATTCTGCTCTAACACATGCGGAAAGCAAGGCCAACATACATGGTTTGCTATTGTTGTTTGTATGGGGCTACTATTATTGATTTATATGGGTTTTTACGTCTTAGTCGGGTCATTATATGGAAAAAAATGGCCGAACCTCCAAAAAATTGCTACAAAAGGTATTTTAACTGATTCTGATAGGGTAGAATGCCCTTTATAACATATGAAAAGTTTACCAAAATCCGACTTCCGGAAAGATGATTTTTCAAGATGGCCACCAAGATGGCCGCCAAAACCTATTTATGGTCATAACTTTGTAACTATCCACTCAAAATTGATAATTTTGGTGTCTTTACGTAGGTTTTTGGGGTCAGGGAACACTTTAAGATCACTATGAATAGTACAAATTTATTATTTTACACTGAAATCCAACATGACATACTCAAATATACACAGGCTCAATAACAAGGACCTCAAGTACATAACGTTTGACTCAAAGGTGTTTTTTTGTTGTTAAACCCCATAGTTTGGGAGACAAAAAATACTTTTATTGAACTGATGATATAATACGATAGTTGAGTAATCATGAAATACAATTTACGCTGTTCACTGATACTCTATAACCATTGTCCATAAAATTTGTCTCAGGGTTTAAAACTGATGTGTTGTCCTCCCCTTCTTCATTACAGACCTCTGGTGAAATGTTTCGATTGTCACAGTTTTTAGATTGGCAGGTGCCACATACACAGCCTCCAATCTCTGCCTACTTCTCTAAAATGAGAAGAACGTAAAGGTAGGCATAGAAGTAGGAAAAGGCTTTAATCAATGGAACATGGTAAATCGTTTCGACACAATTTTTCAATTATAATTCAGTTTCAACATAAAAAATCGAAAATCTAAGAATACTATGCTTCAGGTGATTTTTTAAACTATCCGTAGATCATGACCTTTGCGTAACTGAGCTTCGTTCGAAAGCGTAAGAGCTTTTCTACCATTGCACAGTTATTCAAGAAAAAGGTGGATATAGCATGGTTTTGTCTTCTAAACATATAGTAGCTTATGGACCATTATTCATACGACCGATGCTCCTCCACACCACTGTTGTCTCAAATCCAGTTCTTCGAGTTATGTCACTAATAATTGAATGAGGAATTACCGACTGTCCTTACAAGAAGCAGGTGAAGTTCATGAGAAGCAGGTTTGAATCGGAAGAGCAGGCGGGGGTCTCCAAACAGTTTAATTGTTCGAAATTACTTTTCATTAAACACCACCAAAAGACGTAATGTTTGGTTCTTTCTTTCCAATTATAATCATGTTATGCTTACAGATTAATGGTTCATGTACATCTTGACCTAAGTTCCCAGACTGGATATTAACACTGTTTTATACCCTCGCCCCTCCCATGCTTTGATTTGGAACCCGAATTATCACAGCAAAATTTACTGTTATGAACAATACTTGCAGTTATGTACAGGCCAGTCAAATAGAAAAGCGGGAATGGGATAAATATGGCTCTACTTTTGCAAGTACTGTATTATCTTAATACAAATCACAATTAATGCCTATGCCAATTGCAGCTGTACTTAGGCTATTTGTCCCTCAAATCTACACAATGTAAGACATTTTATAGACATGTTATGATACATAAAACAACAACAAATGGAATCAGAAGGTCTCAAATGACAAGGCATTGGTTTAATGGCCTACAATTCTGGGCTATACCTGTCATCAAATCAATCCATTTCAAAAACAAAACACATATGGAATAAAAGATAGATCAGAATTCCACGTAATTGTTGCATGATGTATCGAATGTTTTGAACGTGTGTAACAGTAAAACATATTTTGTTCGATGTCCTTTTACAGCGACCTTAGGTCGAAATGTACATGTATCAGTAATATTCAAGCATAACATGATCCCAATCGGAAAAAAATCTTCAGATTTGTGGTGGCGTTGAATGAAAGGGAATTTCGAACAAATCATATTGTCGAAAACCATTGCCTCTCCTCTTTTCCAAACATACTTCTCACAACCCTTACCTGCTGCTCGTAAGGAAAATCGGCTACGAAACACTCAATTATTAGTCAAATGTCTAAAAACTGGATTTGAGACAATAAGATGAGGAGGAGCATCGGTCATATGAATAATGGCTACTATATGTTTGGTTAGAAGGCAAAACCATGCTAGATCCACCGTTTCTTGAACAACTGTGCAACGGGAGTGAAGATCTTGCGCTTACAATCGAAGTTTAGATACGCAAAAGTCATAATCTACAGATAGATTAAATAATTGCTCGAAGCATTGCATTCTTAGATTTTTGATGTTTTATGTTAAACGTGAATTATAATTGAAAATGTGTCAACACGATTTACCATGTTCCATTGTTTAAACCTTTCCTACTTCTCGGAAGCGCCTATGCCTACCTTTTCGTTCTGCTCAATTTTGAGAAGCAGGCAGAGATTTGAGGACGAGACATACAGCAGTGAAGAGGAGTCTATGGAGTCGGAGGCTGCATGAAAGGATTTACATCCTACAACACAGTTACAATGTATGATTGTCAATAGTTCGCCAGGTGCAGGATAGCAGTGGGTCATGATTGGAATTAATTTGTTGTTTTCCTGTTTCCATCCCCATTCAGTAGGTTTCATATTATTTGGCACACCATCCACACCATGATTTGATAATATAACCGTTGGTCATGCCATACTGTTGCATGGGATGTTAGAGGAGGTCGCTCAGTGTTTCTTGAATGGCCACTTTCTTTGTGAAAATGTCATGGCACAGTGATTCTAAGGAATTAATGGACTGTCCACAAAACAGCCCCTCCATCAAGCCTTTTCCAAGATTTGTAATTTACTCTTGCAACCTGTTTTGAAGGAGGAATGAATTAGCGCATATCTTGATGATTGGAACACATTTTATTAATTTACGAAAATAATTCCAACGCTGAAAATCTTGAAGTTAAATGGCAACCTCTGTAAGTACAAAAAGCAACTCATTGCACACTTCGTCCCCTACAAGTTCTTTCAAAAGATTGATATTATACACTTTGTGTTCTTTTGACTGTTTTTTTTTCAGAATGGAAGTGGATATGGTCTTATGGTACCTTTTAGAGTAATGCAGTAGCAAGATTAACAAATATGTATCCTCGCCAATTAACTCTGTGGTGCAATGACGGGATCATACCAATGTTACTTATACAATATCTTTAGCTGCATTCCCTGGTGAAACAAAGAAATTACACCGGCTAAAGGTCAGAGATATGCTGATCAGAGCAACCATGCATGCCTTGTTTTTGTCACGAAATAAAAGTCCTCCTTTTTGCATGAGCATTCTGTTTCGTTGGAGACGCTCACAACATGGTTCACAATTTTCCTCATTTTTAATGTGCCTTGCCTTTGAAAGATGGGCCATCTTCTTAACCACATACACCACTAGTGCTTGTATGTAATATCTCGCAGTAAAATCTGCACAAGATCAGCAACTGCTTAACATTGGTCGCCGTTTTCCGAGGTAAACTATGAACCATCAAGCACATAACACTCTGTTTCAGGAACTCAGTTCATCACATCCTCATTTGATGCGTTTTCAGCATGGCCTCTAATTGCCTAAATGATCTGTGGCTTGTCTGCTTTGCAATTTATGTTCTTGGCTTCAAAGAGGGTGGGAAGACGGGGGCTAAGTTCATAAGACAACACGTCTTCAGGAGAAAGATCTTCAGGTTTTGACACTGAAGGAAACGATGGAACAGATGGACAGGATCAATAGCACGGGCTTCACCAATCCTGAGAGCGGAGCCTTTTCCAAAGGTTCTGGCTCTATATATATCTTCTTTTAAATGTTCTCTTAAATTTGTAAACACAGGCCGACTTTCCTTTGATATCTCATATGATCTTGTTCCAAATGTCCTGAAATGCATGCACATTCACATCTGACCAAGCCACTATCCCATTGAAAATGCTTCTCAGAGTAGTATCAGCTGTGTAGGGTGAGCAGGTTCCAATTCTGGTGCATTTTCTCCAGATCAGAAGCATCTCTTTTGATGCTTGCCTCAGTCTACTCGTTGTGCTATGGACTTCTAGTATAGGCCAGGTCTGTGAAACCCTGCATTGCACTAATGTACTCAGATGTATCAGGTGCAGATAAGGTTCAAAGGCTTAGCATTTCCTCGGTCATTCAACTGCCGCGAGTTAGACTGTCAACACTCTTAAAAGACCTCATCAATGTTTGCTCATTGACAAGATCACTGCTTTGTCTACCCCAAATTCTATCACCTCTAAGTCAAACGTTATGTATTTGAGGTTCTTCCTATTGAGGATGTGTCTATTTTTGTATGTCATATTAGATTTCTGTGTAAGATACTTAACTAATACTATTTCTGGTGATCTTAAAGTGTTCTCTGACCACAAAAACCTATGTAAAGACACCAAAATCATAAATTTTGAGTGGATAGTTACAAAGTTATGACCGTAAATAGGTTTTGGCGGCCATCTTGGCGGCCATCTTGAAAAAAACATCTTTCCGGAAGTCGGATTTGGGTAAACTTTTGATATGTTATAAAGGGCATTCTACCCTATCAGAATCAGTTAAAATACCTTTTGTAGCAATTTTTTGGGGGTCAAAGTGTATATTGACCCGACTATCTCGTCAACATTATTTCAGTTACTCTAAATGATGGTCGAAGACTCTAACTCAACAGCCCACAAAGGCTGGTCAAGTCGGGAAGAACCATCAGCATTCCCGTAGTCGCTTGGGAGACTACCTCCCCTGCAATGCTATATCTCTTTTCAGGATTTGAACCATCCCGGACAAAGGCCTTTTTTTCAAAGGTTATGCACTCTAATCCTTGTATGGGGGTTACATTGTTTCTTTTGATTTTGTTTTAAACGGTTTAATGTCCTATGTTTTGTTTTTTTCTTAATTGATTATAATTGACGTGTTTTATGTTGTATCATACTGTAATTTACTTGAAATAATGATAGTGTACATGAACGAAACAGGAAAAAAGATGTACAATAACTCTACCTTAACGACTACCATATCTAGTAATGTGACAGTTTGTTTTACAGGAGTCGTACTTGTACCCATCCGGCACCAGCACATGGGGGAACGACCTGTGTGGGCAGGTACCAAGACACAAAAGACTGTCAGGAGACTTCGGCAGAGTTCTCCTGTATGCCAGGTACCTTGTTTATCATTGATAATGGGAGGAACATCACAACGGGTGTACAAGGAATTCCGTGCAGTTACGTCATAGTCTGTTTAACCCCGATGTCATAATGAGCAGTTTCTCGATAAAAGTGGTATAAGATGAATATATTACAGACGTGTACGTTGTCAAGAGGATAGGACGATGGCGTCACTGAAGTCACAAGAACTGTTGCTAATTAAATATTTCTGTGATGTCAATGCATGACCTAGTTTGACCTCTGTAAATTATTACTTATTTACATCTAATCTTAAAAAAATGCTTCCTCTCCATACTACCTACCCCGTTCGTAAAACCAGGAAGTTATCATGCATGTTGCCATTTTATGTCAAGGTAAATAGATGTTCTGATAAAAATGATAATCAAAACTACCAAGTGGTACAATTTGCAGCACACTCGGTTTGTATGAATATAGTATAGCAATGTTAGCGGTTGGTGCGATTGCGTACTATCGAATTGCAATTTTGAATTGCATCGGCGAGGAAAAAATACGATATCTCAGCCAATTCCACAAGTTCAAAACTGAAACTTTACCTATTTGCAGTTAAATTTGACCGCTGGCTCTAATAGTATTCTTCTTGTATTTTATGCTCGTTAAGCGAGGATATTTTTTTTCGGGGGGGGGGGGGCATTATTTCACATTACAAGACTTTGTTTTATTTCAGCGGGCACTCACTACTACTTCACTTGGTCTCCCTGGAGCCAATGTTCCAGGAGCTGTGGATCCGGGGGACGCCAGCACAGATCGAAGACTTGCTATGACAGCGCTCACCATAAAAACCAGTCACTTTGTACCCAACCCGTATATCAGCAAATCTTTTGTTCTCAAGGCGATTGTCCAACAGGTAAAAAAGCGTCTCTGGATAAGTAGGCCTCTGGATAAGTTAGTCTCCACTTAAAAAAACAGAATGGCTGATGTTGTTTATAACAATTAACTTTAAACTGAACTGCAAACCCAACGTTTGTAAAACGTTTTTGTTAATACTTATTTTTGGTATTAAAGCAGGGAGGCTCTGTATAAAGTGGGAAGAGATGTGGTACCAAATCGATTTGACTTCGTCCTCGAGGCCTTGTTGATATTTAATTATGTGATTTCTCTCTTTTCCAATTTGAATTTTATTGTTCGTCATACGTTTTTCTATTAGATTTATGTCAGGTATTTGTGATTGCTAAGTAATGCAACGAATTTCATTACCATTCTTCAGAATGAAGTTAATCTTGAAGTGTGTACAGTTGCGTTGTCCTTTTGGAAGATCAACTCCCCAGTAGGAAAATTCTTAGCAATAACATGCCAGAGATGATAGTCAAGACAATCGATAGAGTTACGCGAATCAATATGACCATGAACCACTTCCAATGGTCTAATATCATTACATGTCAGACAACCTTAAAACATCAATGAAAAACATTGCCCGCGTCATTGACCAAGACACTCAGAACGCACAATCTTACATGGCTTTCTCAAAACACTTATCTTGGTTTGACGATCAATTTTTACTTGAGTCTCATGGCTAAAAATTACCTTTTTTCCACTGTCTATCGTGTGTCCAATGAATATCTTGTTTACACAAAGACGCTCCATTTCCGGTTGATGGTGTTTATTTTGAAGGTATTCCTTACTTTCCTTCGTGGATATCCATAGAATCTTAAACGACGACAGGTTACATATGTTTGGGATTTCTGAGTTGTTGTTGACCTAAATGACAAAAAAAGTCATCTCTGTGCTAATTCATGGACTGCTTTGTCTTATTAATTGATAAGTTGTATCACGTCATCACTGGATAAGTAATGCAGCTACCTAATCATACAGACACCACAGGATATGAAGTTAAGAAAGGAGACAGTCTCATATCTCACGTCTGACACATGCTTGATGGTGATACTTTATTTCAGTGAACGGAGGTTGGACGGTTTGGAGTAGATGGAGTTCTTGTAGCACTTCCTGTGAACACGGGTACCAGACTAGGTTTGTTTGTTTGTTACTTATGGCTGTAACGCCGATGTCAGCAACCATTTAGTTATATCGCGATGAAAACGTCTCTATCCGACATGGAAGTATTCACACCGGTACTATCATTGTTTGACAATAAACCGCTTTCTAAGTTCAAAAGCAAGTCGCAAATACTAAATAAATCAATCAGTGAATCCGATACTACACTTGCATATCAACTTCCATTTATCATGTTGGACATCTTTTATTTAACCCATGTAATGCTGGGTAACTTTCTTAAATTGTAATTGTGTGTCGTCTGATTTCCAAAATATCTGCTTTATTTCGATGAGGAAACCTACTCATAGTAGCAAACAGGTTAATTCACAGGTCAGTCATCAATTTACTTGGTGGGCGGCCTGGATCAACTTGTTTGCATAAGCATGAAGTTGGTTTCAGTACTATAACGTTAAAGTCCAACATGACAATTACATTGCACAAATGTAACGTTGATCCTTCTATTCAAGGAACCAGAATGTTATCTAGATATAGAACAGTTTCCTGATCAAAAAGGTCACCTATTTGAGATCAAGGTGCACAATTAAAGCTTTCATTTCTTTTTAAATATGTAACGTTCGTTGAACGTTTATGCAAATTAGGAACCTAATGCATTGTTCGAGAGAACATGCTGGTATACATATAGACAACATAACCGCTTAGTGAACGACAGTGTTTTTCACTGATCGGATGTGTTTGTTTCTTTGAGAGGTTTATTTGATCGGTTCATTACAAATAGATCACTAATGATCTATGAAAGATATGTTTATGAAAATTACCAAACATTCTAAGGGTTAGATAGAATTAATCTTGTAAAACCTGTTAGCTGTTTCATAATCTTCCAGACACCGTTATTGCACGAACCCCCGCCCCGAAGGTGAAGGACTGGGTTGTACAGGGGACCAACTTGAGCGAAAGATGTGTGACAACACGGGCTCTTGCTCGGGTGAGTAATCTTGATAGTGACCTATAGTTTACAATATTGAACTCCAGTGTACCTTAGTTTGTTGCCCTTTTACCTAAAATTCCCTTCATGCAAAGTAGTTTGTGTGTTTGTTTAATTTTCCTTGGAATTTTAAAACGTTTATATATGAATTGTCATGCTTCAGATTCCGGGTATTCTACATGGAGTTCATGGGGCAAGTGTACGAGCGAGTGTGGAGTCGGGGGCTTCAAATCTCGCACCAGGGTTTGTTTCCATGGTCATCCGGGAGCGGGGGACTGTCGGGGCCATATCACGGAACATGTACAATGCAACAACAACGTCACGTGTACACCAGGTGGGTAAATTATCAGATTGAAATCAGGTCAGAAATGTCGTTTACATTACTAATAACATCAATATTAACTGCTGCATCGTGATTGTCGCCGTTTAAATCATTATGTACGTTTTAATAAAGCAACAACACCATCACCGTCACTGCACATGTAATCAAATACATAAATATAAGCAGCATCACCATATTCATAATCACTATCGCCATTATTGCCATGGTTGTTATTTGTCTGAGTGTACCGTTATTTGTCTGTGTGTTTGTACCAAATATGCTTTTACGTTACTTCTAGGTGTATATTTGAGAATCTACTACATTGTTGTTGGGAATAAACGGATTTATATAGACTACGCAACCTATCATTAAATGACAGTGTGTTTTTGATTGTGTATTTAGATTTGTTTGTTAGGTTTGTTTCATAGATTCATGGATATTTCTTTTATATATATATATATATATATATACACATCATTTTAATCAACACTTCCCCTACAACCTCCCGGTAACCATATATCATCAGGGTCATATCATACAACATGTTTCCTTTGTATGTAGGCCAGTTTGAAAAGATCATTGAATGAAAACAAGTTCATCACTATCGTCTACATTAAAAGTTTCATCCGTTTTGACAATAACATGGTTGTTTAAATCGGTTGTAACAATGTTACTGTTATCATCACCATTATATCTAACAATGTCAATATAATTGCACTGACTTAAAACATAGCCACCATTATCATCACCATCGCCAATAATATTCAGTAATGGTAACATACTTACAAGGTCTATATATTGCATTGATCACCAAAACCAGTATAATCAGCAGTGTCGTGTTCAGGATATGTTTTCAAAGTTCCTAACGCACGGGAAGGACGCAACATACGACAGTTTCATTGACAAAAGACCTCCACATCATGCGTTTACGGTAATCTAAACTTTTGGATTATGTGTATGTCCAGTTAAGTATCGAAATCATATTCTAGATCAACGGTTTGACGTTATTAAATAAGAAAAAGAGAACGCCATACAATGTCGGGAACAGTTTTAACTCCCCACAAAAGAGTGACTTATCCTAAAATATGTTACATAATGTGTGGGACTGCAACATGTTGTTTCACCAGAATCCGTGTGAAATAGAGTTTTCATATGTCAGATATCAAAAGCGGCAACAGTTCGAACGAACAACCTCTCAGAATATATGAAAAAAGTCACCATTTTTTCCATGTCAGTGGACGGAAGATGGAGTTCATGGGGCCATTGGTCTGCATGTACATCGTCATGTGGTATCGGTAACCATCGCCGGACACGAAGCTGTACCCATCCGAGACCCCCGCATGGAGGGAAGAGTTGTGTTTGTCCCTTGTCGGAAACTGCTAACTGTACGTCAAACTGTCCCGGTAAGTATCAAAATCATTTTCGATGTTTATTGAAGTCAGTACGACATGATTCTCCCCAAACACTTAATATTACATTTTATGTATGAAATACATGTGGATGTAGCAGTCAGGCGCTTGTAGACAGTAAAGCTTGAATGGTGATACAATTCCAGAAATACGTAAGCTTTCAAAACCACTGCAATAGATATACGTCATGGATATTTTAATGTAAAATTTCAAATACGTTTATGTTATTCATTGTGTGTATTTGTTATTGTCATCAAATGCATTGGCGATGCTTGAATGAAAATCAAGTATCCAAAGTCCAATGTACTGGACCAAAGAATATTACAACAAGCTTAATTGAACTAGTTGTGATAAGCATAGTCGTTAGTGGTAATTGACATTTCAAATAACATGCTAATGAATTGACAAACCTTCTAAGAGCGGTTCACCAAAAATTGAAAAACTCATGGAACGATTTCTTTGCCACGCGTTTCCAGAAAGTGCCTGCGAGTCAACGCTTGGTTACCACCTATACACATACAACACGCATGTTTCCTCCACCTCACACGGGACTGCTTTCCTGTGCATCCACTTTTCGACCACAGCAAAGACGTGGAGTCAGGCAGCAACAAAGTGTCGGAGGGAGGGCGGGCACCTCGTGATGTTTGATACTTGGGAGTCGGACAAGGCAGCGGTCACCTCCCACATTCATACAGCTTATCCTCGAATGCCCAATATGAGTATGTGTGTATACCTTAAACTCTGTTTTATGATGAATTATTAATAATTAGGAGCTGGTTATAACAAGACAATATATATGATATATTTAATACATGTGATTACATTACACTTTGTTTGACACTTGGGAGTCAAGCAGGGCGGTAGTCGCTTCCAATATTCATATGGCTTATCCATAAATACTCATTACGAGGACATGAGTGTATATGACTTTTTTTTAAAGATCAATAATGAATGATGAGCCTGGTATAACCAGATATTTTTTTATATATATACATGTATTTGATTACTTTACACGATGTTTACACTATTGAGTTTGACAGGGCATCAGTCACCTCCCACATTCATACAGCTTATCCTCGAATACCCAATATCCCGAATACCCGTGTCTTAAACTCTTTTCGTTTTATTAATTATCAATTATGAGCTAGTTGTAACTAGAAAACAAATTCTTGTATATTGACTACATTACAAGATGTTTGTCACTTGGGAGTCAAGCATAGGGCAGCCACTTCCGATATTCATACAGTATATCCACGATTAGCTAATATGAGTGCGTGTGTATATATGTTACAGTTTCTTTTTTTACAGATCACTAATTTCATGTTTACCTTGTTAAGACAAGTATATATATGTATATACATTTGATTACATTACACGGTGGCTTTCACTTCTAAGGGAGTCGGACAGGTTGGGTGTCACCTCCGATATTCGTACGGCTTATCCTCGTATACCCAATTTGAGGGTGTCTTTATATCTGAAACTGTTTTTTATTCTCCATTGTTGAGATGATTAATGAAATCAAAGCTAGTTATAACGAGACCATAAATATATATATTCATTTGATTACTCTACAAAATGTTTGACACTTGGGCGTCAGACAGGGTGGTGGTCACTTCCCACATTCATACGGCTTAATCTTTAATACCCGATATGTGTTCATTTGTACATTTTAAACGTTTTTTTCATCGTATAGCTTCTATTATACTGTCCATAAATCAGGTCGTAAATGACTAATAACTTGTTTTCTTTTAAAAACTTTATACATCGGTTGGGCAGACAGATACAAATATATCAAGTTGATTTTTTCAGAAATCTGGATCGGTCTGACGCATAGTCGAGGAGCATGGCACTGGGATGCCGCTGCTGGTATCGGTTATTATGGGCGCCAAAAACTCGGTTCGAGCTACTACGTACTTCCGGCAGAATTCACGAATGGTGCATGCATACTGGATGACGGGACCAATTGGGAATTGGCCAACTGTTCGGAACCCCATTACTTCATGTGCGAAAAGAAAGTGTGAAAATGGTGAAGTAAATAATGTGAATTGCAACTAATTCTGTGATTTGTTTTTGTCCATGACTTCTTTTGAATGAAACGACCATTTTCCGATCTGCTACATGAACCAAACAAGGCTTTGTAAGCATGTATAAAAGTATGATGTTTTACAGATTTGTGTCCCTATTCTTCGTTTGCATGAAGTCTCCTTGCTGGAAGCAAGATGACAGAAATACTGTTGAGGACGAAAGCCACCAACGAAGCAATCATATTAATCGTCTGGTGAACTAATTCATTATAGTTTTTTTTAAAAGGTGTGTTTGTACGTGGGGGCGTGGCGGGTTATTTGAAGTAAAACGTCATTCTATTTTAAGATTTCCGGACATATCGAGGAGGCAGTTCCCTTATTCCCAGCGATTTCTCTTGCACCAACCCCGTGGTACTGCAGTTACAAATGAAAATATAGAAGGGAACTTACGTTATAGGTGGACTCTGATGTGGATTGTAGTTGTGAACTTATGTATAATTTCTCAAAAAAGAAATATAACAAACTTCACTATGATAATATTGGAGGTATGCACTTCAGTTTAATTGTCAAATAGTGAAGGAAAAAAAACTATGATATGGAGATCTTGGCCATACATATCAATTTATCACCATTCTGTCGGCTAGCAATATAAGTATTAATGGTACTTTTAAGCAAAACGTTTTCAGTGATTTAGCTGTTTATACTTATTTTCCAGTCCTCATTCGCTGATTTCTATGGCTGTCCATATTGAACCTATACCAGGACTTCATCAACTTGTGAGCGATGTTGAAAATTTTCTTTGCGATCTTTAGTACAAGGCAACACATTTACCGTACTGTAGTTTTAAACCATACTAGAAAACATTGTTGAAATAGAAAGTTTATAACTGGTGAGAATCATATTTTTCATTGGGTCAAAGTATTTCAAAGTATTTCAAAGCAGTAACTTGCTCTCTGTTACATGCTAGTCATTTATAATTATATACCCACAAATTGTCTCTCTGTGTCAGCACTATTGATGGTGTAAGGCTTATCCAAATGTACCACCGTTTGTAATCGACAGTGTCCCCTAAGCTAGTGTCTACCTAAACTAGGTTTACTCAGACCCAGACTGTACATAATAAACCAGAGGCCCAGACTTGTTATGGCTCTGTTCGTTGGTTGATTTCAACAGGGCGACATGCGCACTTGACCATTTCCGATACATGAAGAGCGCCAAGCATCCGAACACGACACACCCGGTTGTCAGAAGTATGACGATAAGGATAAACAGTGCCGAGTCCATACACATTGTATCGGCTGCCACGATTTCTGTAGGGATATAAAAATCGTTTAATCCATTTAATGCTGAGTAATTTTCCAAAAATAGATTTTAGGAATGTCTGCTTTCAATATCCTTGAATATCCCCTTAATTTTGTTGAGGAAGTAACAATAATTGACTTCACATGCCATAACATCGGCATCAGCTTGACGTTATTTAAGATGAGAAAGGTTTTTTTTATATTACATATAAAAGTCGGAAACGTCAAATGGAATGCGCTCCAAATATGTTGTTTGGTTCGGAATGTGTTGTTTCGCCACTTGTTTACATGAGAAAAATAGTGGACAACAATGCCCTAGTTTTAAAGATAACCGCCTTACTGTATTGAGTACAAATAGTCCTAACAAAAGGGGGTATTCTTTTCGATAACAGATTCTTTCATTTTTTTGGATCAATACATTCCCATGTCCCGGCTGATTGTGCAAGTTCGTGAGTAATTATATGTTAACTGTACTTAAAAAATAATTCAGTATTAAATCAATGCCTTTTGTATTAAAAAACTGTCGAAAAAATAACACTTCTTTGGTCAAATACGTATTAAGATGTGTTTAGTCACATTACATGAAAGATTTACATTCTTTCGTTTAAACCGTCTACTACTAACAGGTGCATTATTAATAAACAATTCTATTTAGAATTATACTAAGTATTGGATTGAAAGAGGATACACTCGATCGAGAAGATATTCACTTACGTATCTCCGAATATTTCTCCACTATTTTCACTCTCGCTCCAACGTCAATATCGTAGTTATCTGCGGCTCGCTTATTGAGAAAAGTATGTGAATCAGGGGACGCAATCAGTTCCTCAGTATCCGGCAACTTATCTTCAGTTGCCTCCCTTCTCTTTCTTCCCCAACCTAAATCACCATCACAATTATCCTGTAAGTAACGAAAATCATTTATAGTGCACAAGGCAACAAGTTAAAAGGGGCAGATCATGTCTAATGTATAGAGCAACACGTTTATCTATTATTTCAGAGAGATTACCAGCGCTAAGGGAGAGTTTCCTTCCGCATTTAGTAAATGACTTCTTCTTTTACTTCTGATTTTGACCGAAGAGACTATCACGTAAGAGGGCGACTTGCCATTGGTCAATCGTAGCTACTGGTCGATATTTATTTACCAGTATTGTTGTAGTAGGATTTTATCAATTAGTTTGACGTCGGCAATATAATTGAGCTAATGTTGATGTTGAAAATACAATTTCAATAAACTGAGTATGGACCGTCAAAGGGAACTTACCGACTGACACACCCCTTGACACACCTCGAGGATACAGGTAAAGTTCATGTCGATAGCCCCGCCCTCTAGGGTTGTGGGTCGGAAAGCCCCGAACTGACTGATGAGGTAACCCGTGCGTAGTTTGGAGAAGCTGGGAAAGAGATCGACATCAGTGGCACAGCTGTAAATTAGTTGCATATATTTATTCATGATAAAGGACATAAATTGGGTCAACCACTCACTGATGTACAATTGTACTCGAGTTAGCGTTATACATATATTCATAATCTAGGAAATGGACTTATTAAATTACTCATAAATATTACCCGTTGTACAGCTGGAACCAAGTTAGTGGCATACAAATCTTCATCCGATATGAACTAGGTCAGTCACCGACAAATCATATATTTGAAATGTGCTACAAGTCAAAATTGCAATTCGAAAGTCCGCAACCGCACCACCAACTAAAATTTGCGATAATATAGCAAAAAAAAACGAGCAGCACATTTTACAAACTTGGTAGTTTCGATTATCATATTCATCAGAACATCTATTTATCTTGACATAGAACGACAATTTGCATGGTATTTTACTGGCTTTGCGAACGGGTAATCAGAAGGATGCATTCTTGAGTTCCTTCGGCGAGGGAAAATTACAAAATCTCAGCAAATACCACGAGTTCAAAACTGAAACTTTACCTATGTGCGGCTTGATTCAATAAGGGTTGAATCATGTTTTGAGAGTTTTATTACTTGTCTGAAAATGCTAAAAAAAATAGCAAAATGCTACCCTTAAAACGCTTAACCGGAAGTTACGTATCCGATTTTGTCATCAGCATCTTGGTGGTGCGATAGAGCGTTCACCAGCAGTGTTCAAGTTACTCATTTGGTTTAATTCTAGCTCATTTCCGAACAATTGTTTTCTTTTCATTCTAAACAAAGATAATATTTCTTTATATAACGTCACCACAAAACACTCATATTTTAGCGTCACGTTATGCATATGGCGCCAGTGGTTCATGTAGTGAAGTATGGCATAGATAAGCGAGTAGGAGTTTGATAATGTAGGATACAAATTGAGATACTTTCATAGGATTCATCATTGCAATCTATCGCTCAACTACTGATCCATGCAGGTTCCTAAGTTAGGTCGGAACAATGTTTATTTCAGTAAACTGGGGCTTCTCGGCTTGGGGTCAATGGTCATCCTGCTCTAACACATGCGGAAAGCAAGGCCAACATACATGGTTTGCTATTGTTGTTTGTATGGGGCTACTATTATTGATTTATATGGGTTTTTACGTCTCGTCAACATTATTTCATTTACTCTAAATGATGGTCGAAGACTCTAACTCAACAGCCCACAAAGGCTGGTCAAGTCGGGAAGAACCATTAGCATTCCCGTAGTCGCTTGGGAGACTACCTCCCCTGCAATGCTATATATCTTTTCAGGATTTGAACCATCCCGGACAAAGGCCTTTTTTTCAAAGGTTATGCACTCTAATCCTTGTATGGGGGTTACATTGTTTCTTTTGATTTTGTTTTAAACGGTTTAATGTCCTATGTTTTTTTTTCTTAATTGATTATAATTGACGTGTTTTATGTTATAGCATACTGTAATTTACTTGAAATAATGATAGTGTACATGAACGCAACATGAAAAAAGATGTACAATAACTCTACCTTAACGACTACCATATCTAGTAATGTGACAGTATGTTTTACAGGAGTCGTACTTGTACCCATCCGGCACCAGCACATGGGGGAACGACCTGTGTGGGCAGGTACCAAGACACAGAAGACTGTCAGGAGACTTCGGCAGAGTTCTCTTGTATGCCAGGTACCTTGTTTATCATTGATAATGGGAGTAACATCACAACGGGTGTACAAGGAATTCCGTGCAGTTACGTCATAGTCTGTTTAACCCCGATGTCATAATGAGCAGTTCCTCGATAAAGGTGGTCTAAGATGAATATATGACAGACGTGTACGTTGTCAAGAGGATACGGCGATGGCGTCACTGAAGTCACAAGAACTGTTGCTAATTATATATTTCTGTGATGTCAATGCATGACCTAGTTTGACCTTTGTAAATTATCACTTATTGACATCTAATCTTAAAAAAATGCTTCCTCTCCATACTACCTACCCCGTTCGTAAAACCAGAAAGTTATCATGCATGTTGCCATTTTATGTCAAGGTAAATAGATGTTCTCATAAAAATGATGATCAAAACTACTAAGTGGTACAATTTGCAGCACACTCGGTTTGTATGAATATAGTATAGCAATGTTAGCGGTTGGTGCGATTGCGTACTATCGAATTGCAATTTTGAATTGCATCGGCGAGGAAAAAATACGATATTTCAGCCAATTCCACAAGTTCAAAACTGAAACTTTACCTATATGCGGTTAAATTTGACCGCTGGCTCTAATAGTATTCTTCTTGTATTTTGTGCTCGTTAAGCGAGGATATTTTTTTTCGGGGGGGGGGGGGCATTATTTCACATTACAAGACTTGTTTTATTTCAGCGGGCACTCACTACTACTTCACTTGGTCTCCCTGGAGCCTATGTTCCAGGAGCTGTGGATCCGGGGGACGCCAACACAGATCGAAGACTTGCTATGACAGCGCTCACCATAAAAACCAGTCACTTTGTACCCAGCCCTTATATCAGCAAATCTCTTGTTCTCAAGGCGATTGTCCAACAGGTAAAAAAGCGTCTCTGGATAAGTAGGCCTCTGGATAAGTTAGTCTCCACTTAAAAAAACAGAATGGCTGATGTTGTTTATAACAATTAATTTTAAACTGAACTGCAAACCCAACGTTTGTAAAACGTTTTTGTTAATACTTATTTTTGGTATTAAAGCAGGGAGGCTCTGTATAAAGTGGGAAGAGATGTGGTACCAAATCGATTTGACTTCGTCCTCGAGGCCTTGTTGATATTTTATTATGTGATTTCTCTCTTTTCCAATTTGAGTTTTATTGTTCGTCATACGTTTTTCTATTAGATTTATGTCAGGTCTTTGTGATTGCTAAGTAATGCAACGAATTTCATTACCATTCTTCAGAATGAAGTTAATCTTGAAGTGTGTACAGTTGCGTTGTCCTTTTGGAAGATCAACTCCCAAGTAGGAAAATTCTTAGCAATAACAGGCCAGAGATGATTTTTCAAGACACTCGATAGAGTTACGTGAATCAATATGACCATGAACCACTTCCAATGGTCTAATTTCATTATATGTCAGACAACCTTAAAACATCAATGAAAAACATGGCCCGCGTCATTGACCAACACTCAGAACGCACAATCTTATCTGGCTTTCTCAAAAGACTTATCTTGGTTTGACGATCAATTTTTACTTGAGTCTCATGGCTAAAAATTGCCTTTTTTTCACTGTCTATCGTGTGTCCAATGAATATCTTGTTTACACAAAGACGCTCCATTTCCGGTTGATGGTGTTTATTTTGAAGGTATTCCTTACTTTCCTTCGTGGATATCCATAGAATCTTAAACGACGACAGGTTACATATGTTTGGGATTTCTGAGTTGTTGTTGACCTAAATGACAAAAAAAGTCATCTCTGTGCTAATTCATGGACCGCTTTGTCTTATTAATTGATAAGTTGTATCACGTCATCACTGGATAAGTAATGCAGCTACCTAATCATACAGACACCACAGGATATGAAGTTAAGAAAGGAGACAGCCCCATATCTCACTTCTGACACATGCTTGATGGTGATACTTTATTTCAGTGAACGGAGGTTGGACGGCTTGGAGTAGATTGAGTTCTTGTAGCACTTCCTGTGAACACGGGTACCAGACTAGGTTTGTTTGTTTGTTTCTTATGGCTGTAACGCCGCTGTCAGCAACCATTTAGTTATATCGCGATGAAAACGTATCTATCCGACATGGAAGTATTCACACCGGTACTATCATTGTTTGACAATAAACCGCTTTCTAAGTTCAAAAGCAAGTCGCAAATACTAAATAAATCAATCAGTGAATCCGATACTACACTTGCATATCAACTTCCTATTATCGTAGTGGACATCTTTTATTTAACCCATGCAATGCTGGGTAACTTTCTTAAATTGTATTTGTGTGTCGTCTGCTTTCCAAAATATCTGCTTTATTTCGATGAGGAAACCTACTCATAGTAGCAAACAGGTTAATTCACAGGTCAGTCATCAACATGTTTGCATAAGCATGACGTTGGTTTCAGTACTATAACGTTAAAGTCCAACATGACAATTACATTGCACAAATGTAACGTTGATCCGTCTATTTAAGGAACCAGAATGTTATCTAGATCTAGAACAGTTTCCTGATCAAAAAGGTCACGTACTTGAGATCAAGATGAACAATTAAAGATTTCATTTCTATTTAAATATGTAACGTTCGTTGAACGTTTATGCAAATTAGGAACCTAATGTATTGTTTGAGAGAACATGCTGGTATACATATAGACAACACAACCGCTCAGTGAACGACAGTGTTTTTCACTGATCGGATGTGTTTGTTTCTTTGAGAGGTTTATTTGCTCGGTTCGTTACAAATAGATCACTATTGATCTATGAAAGATATGTTTTAGAAAATTACCCAACATTCTAAGGGTTAGATAGAATTAATCTTGTAAAACCTGTTAGCTGTTTCATAAACTTCCAGACACCGTTATTGCACGATCCCCCGCCCCGAAGGTGAAGGACTGGGTTGTACAGGGGACCAGCTTGAGCGAAAGATGTGTGACAACACAGGCTCTTGCTCGGGTGAGTAATCTTGATAGTGACCTGTAATTTACAATATTGAACTCCAGTGTACCTTAGTTTGTTGCCCTTTTACCTAAATTTCCCTTCATGCAAAGTAGTTTGTGTGTTTGTTTAATTTTCCTTGGAATTCAAAAACGTTTATATATGAATTCTCATGCTTCAGATTCCGGGTATTCTACATGGAGTTCATGGGGCAAGTGTACGAGCGAGTGTGGAGTCGGAGGCTTCAAATCTCGCACCAGGGTTTGTTTCCATGGTCATCCGGGAGCGGGGGACTGTCGGGGCCATATCACGGAACATGTACCATGCAACAACAACGTCACGTGTACACCAGGTGGGTAAATTATCAGATTGAAATCAGGTAAGAAATGTCGTTTCCATTACTAATAACATCAACATTAACTGCTGCATAGTGATTGTCGCCGTTTAAATCATTATTTACGTTTTAATAAAGCAACAACACCATCACCGTCACTACACATGTAATCAAATACATAAATATAAGCAGCATCACCATATTCATAATCACTATCGCCATTATTGCCATGGTTGTTATTTGTCTGAGTGTACCGTTATTTGTCTGTGTGTTTGTACCAAATATGCTTTTACGTTACTTCTAGGTGTATATTTGAGAATCTACTACATTGTTGTTGGGAATAAACGGATTTATATAGACTACGCAACCTATCATTAAATGACAGTGTGTTTTTGATTGTGTATTTAGATTTGTTTGTTAGGTTTGTTTCATAGATTCATGGATATTTCTTTCATATATATATACACATCATTTTAATCAACACTTCCCCTACAACCTCCCGGTAACCATATATCATCAGGGTCATATCATACAGCATGTTTCCTGTGTATGTAGGCCAGTTTGAAAAGATCATTAAATGAAAACAAGTTCATCACTATCGTCTACATTATAAGTTTCATCCGTTTTGACAAGAACATGGTTGTTTAAATCGGTTGTAACAATGTTACTGTTATCATCACCATTATATCTAACAATGTCAATATAATTGCATTCACTTAAAACATAGCCACCATTATCATCACCATCGCCAATAATATTCAGTAATGGTAACATACTTACCAGGTCTATATACTGTATTGATCACCAAAAACCAGTATCATCAGCAGTGTCGTGTTCAGGATATTTTTTCAAAGTTCCTAACGCACGGGAAGAACGCAACATACGGGAGTTTCATTGACAAAAGACCTCCACACCATGCGTTTACAGTAATCTAAACTTTTGGATTATGTGTATGTCCAGTTAAGTATCGAAATCATATTATAGATCAACGGTTTGACGTTATTAAATTAGAAAAAGAGAACGCCATACAATGTCGGGAACAGTTTTAACTCCCCACAAAAGAGTGACTTATCCTAAAATATGTTACATAATGAGTGGGACTGCAACATGTTGTTTCACCAGAATCCGTGTGAAATAGAGTTTTCCTATGTCAGATATCAAAAGCGGCAACAGTTCGAGCGAACAACCTCTCAGATATATGAAAAAAGTCACCATTTTTTCCATGTCAGTGGACGGGAGATGGAGTTCATGGGGCCATTGGTCTGCATGTACATCGTCATGTGGTATCGGTAACCATCGCCGGACACGAAGCTGTACCCATCCGAGACCCCAGCTAACTGTACCTCAAACTGTCCCGGTAAGTATCAAAATTATTTCCGATGTTAAATGAAGTCAGAACGACATGATTCTCCCAAAACGCTAAATATTACATTTTATTTATAATATCCATGTGGGTTTAGCAGTCAGGCGCTTGTAGACAGTGAAGCTTGAATGGTGATAACATTCCAGGGGTACGTAAAGTTGCGAAACCACTGCAATAGATGTACGCCATGGATATTTTAATGTAAAATTTCAAATAGATTTATGTTATTCATTGTGTGTATTTGATATTGTCATCAAATGCACTGGCGATGCTTGAATGAAAATCAAGTATCCAAATTTCAATGTACTGGACCAAAGTATATTACAACAAGCTTAATTGAACTAGTTGTGATAAGCATAGTCGTTAGTGGTAATTGACATTTTTGATAACTTGCTAATAAATTCACCAACCTACTAAGAGATTATCACCAACATGGTAGTGTAGTAAGTAGTCTTTTTTCGGACCTTACACAAATTTGTAAATTCATGGAACAGAAAGTATCATAATGAAACTTCCATTTTCTTGATAATACACTTTTCCCCACGTTTCCAGAAAGTGCCTGCGAGTCAACGCTTGGTTACCACCTGTACACATTCAACACGCATGTTTCCTCCACCTCACACGGGACTGCCTTCCTATGCATCCACTTTTCGACCACAGCGAAGACGTGGAGCCAGGCAGCAACACAGTGTCGGAGGGAGGGCGGCCACCTTGTGATGTTCGATACTTGGGAGTCGGACAAGGCAGCGGTCACCTCCCACATTCATACAGCTTATCCTCGAATACCCAATATGAGTATGTGTGTATACCTTAAACTCTGTTTTATGATGAATTGTTAATAATTAGGTAAAATAAAATGTGATTACATTACACGTTGTTTGACACTTGGGAGTCAAGCAGGGCGGTAGTCGCTTCCAATTTTCATATGGATGATCCTCGAATAATCAATATGAGGACATGTGTATATATGTTACAATTTCTTTTTTTACAGATCACTAATGCATGATGAATTTGTTAAAACAAGTAAATATATGTATATACATTTGATTACATTACACGATGGTTTTCACTTCTAAGGGAGTCGGACAGGGTGGGTGTCACCTCCGATATTCGTATGGCTTATCCTTGAATACCCAATTTGAGGGTGTCTTTATATCTGAAACTGTTTTTTATTATCCATTGTTGAGATGAATAATGAATTCAAAGCTAGTTATAACGAGACCATAAATATTTATGCATTTGATTACTCTACAAAATGTTTGACACTTGGGCATCAGACAGGGTGGTGGTCACTTCCCACATTCATACGGCTTAATCTTTAATACCCGATATGTGTTCATTTGTGCATTTTAAACTTTTTTTATCGTATAGCATCTATTATACTGTGCATAAATCATTTCGTAAATGACTAATAACTTGTTTTCTTTTAAAAACTTTATACATCGGTTGGGCAGACATATACAAATATATCAAGTTGATTTTTTCAGAAATCTGGATCGGTCTGACGCATAGTCGAGGAGCATGGCACTGGGATGCCGCTGCTGGTATCGGTTATTATGGGCGCCAAAAACTCGGTTCGAGCTACTACGCACTTCCGGCAGAATTCACGAATGGCGCATGCGTACTGGATGACGGGACTAATTGGGAATTGGCCAACTGTTCGGAACCCCATTACTACATGTGCGAAAAGAAAGTGTGAAAATAGTGAAGTAAAGAATGTGAATTGCAACTAATTCTGTGATTTGTTTTTGTCCATGACTTCTTTTGAATGAAACGACCATTTCCCGATCTGCTACATGAACCAAACAAGGCTTTGTTAGCCTGTATAAAAGTATGATGTGTTAAAGATTTTTGTCCCTATTCTTCGTTTGCATGAAGTCTCCTTGCTGGAAGCAAGATGACAGAAATACTGTTGAGGGCGAAAGCCACCAATCAAGCAACCATATTAATGCACTGGTGAACAAATTCATGATGTTTTTTTTTAAAGGTGTGTTTGTAGGTGGGGGCGTGGCGGGTTATTTGAAGTTAAACATCATTTTATTTTAAGATTTCCAGACATATCGCGGAGGCAGTTCCCTTATTCCCAGCGATTTCTCTTGCACCAACCATGTGGTACTGCAGTTACAAATGAAGGAAAGTATAGAAGAGAACTTACGTTATGTGTATTGGAGTAGTGCACTTCAGTACAATTACTCAAATAAGGAATAAAACAAACTCCGCTATGATAATATTGGAGGTACGCACTTCAATTTAATTGTCAAATAGCGAAGGGAAAAAACCCACATATGGAGATCTTGGCTTTTATTTACGGCCATACGTATCAAGTGTTGTCACCATTCCGTCTGCTAGCAATATACTTTTCTGACAAAATAGGTACTTTTAAGCAAAACTTATTCAGTTATTTAGCTGTTTATACTTATTTCCAAGTCCTCATTCGCTGATTTTTATGGCTGTCCATATTGAAGAAAATAAGGAATAAAACAAACTCCACTATGATAATATTGGAGGTATGGACTTCAATTCAATTGTCATAGGGAAAAAACCCTAATATGGAGATATTGGCTTTTATTCACGGCCATACAGATCAATTTATCACCATTCTGTCGGCTAGCAATATAAGTATTAATAGTACTTTTTAGCAAAACGTTTTCAGTGAAATAGCTGTTTATACTTATTTTCCAGTCCTCTCTCGCTGATTTTTGTGGTTGTCCATATTGAAGCTATTTTAGGACTTCATCAACTTGTGAGCGATGTTGAGAATTATCTTTGCGATCTTTTGTACAAGGCAACACAGTTACCGAACTGTAGTTTCAAACGATTCTAGAAAACATTGTTGAAAAAGAAAGTTTTTAACTGGTAAAAATCATATTTTCCATTGGGTCAAAGTAAGTCAAAGTATTTCAAAGCAGTAACCTGAACTCTGGTACATGCTAGTCATTTATACATATATACCCACAAATTGTCTCTCTGTGTCAGCACTATTGATGGTGTAAGGCGTATCCAAAGGTACCACCGTTTGTAACCGACAGTGTCTCCTGAGCCAGCCTTGAAGAGATTACAGACCAGGTTTACTCTGACTGTAATGAACCAGAGGCCCAGACTTGTAATGGCTCTGTTCGTTAGTTGATTTCAACAGGGCGACATGCGCACTGGACCATTTCCGATACATGAAGAGCGCCAAGCATCCGAACACCACACATCCGGTTGTCAGAAGTATGACGATAAGAATAAACAGTGCTGAGTCCATACACAAGGTATTGGCTGTCACGATTTCTGTAAGGATATAAAAGTCGTTATTAACCATTTAATGCTGGGTAATTTTCCAAAAAAAGATTTTAGGAACGTTTGCTTTCCAAATCCCTGAATATCCGCTTAATTATATTGAGGAAAGATGCTTAGACTAGCAAACAAGTCACAAGTATTGACTTCACATGCCGTAACATCGGAAGCACCTTGACGTTATTCAAGATGAGAAAGGTTGTTCATATTACATGTGAAATTCGGAGACGTCTGTCAATGGAATTCATTGCAAATATGGTGTTTGGTTCGGAATGGTATCAATAGATTCCCATGTCCCGGTTCATGGTGTGCGTTCGTGAGTAATAATATGTCAACTGTACTTAAAATATTCCAGTATTAAATCCATGGTGCCTTTTGTATTGATAAATTGGCGAAGAAAGAAGACTTCTTTTGTCAAATACACAGTTGAATGTGTTAGGTCATATTACATGATAATTTCCATACTTTCGTTTAAACAATATACAATTAAAAGGTGCATGAATAATAAACAACCGTACTTAGAATTATACTACGTATTCGTTTGAAAGATGATACACTCGATTGAGAAGGTATCTACTAACGTATCTCCGAATATTTCTCCACTATTTTCACTCTCGCTCCAACGTCAATATCGTAGTTCTCTGCGGCTCGCTTATTGAGAGAAGTCTTCGAATCAGGGGACGCAATCAGTACCTCAGTATCCGGCAACTTGTCTTCAGTTGTCTCCCTTCTCTTTCTTCCCCAACCTAAATCACCATCGCAATTCTCCTGAAAGTAATGCAACACGTTGGTCTTTTCTTTCCTAACAACTACCAGCCCAAAGGGAGGGGGTTATCTCCATATTAAATACGTATCGTCTGCTATTGCTTCCAATTTCGACCGATTACATTATCCAGTAAATGGGCGACTTGCCGTTGGTCAAAATAGTGGCTACTGGCCAATTTGTATTTACCAAAATTGTTCTTGTCGAATTTTATTATTTAGTTTGATCTCGGCAACATATTTGAGATAATTTTGATGTTGTAAAACCAATTTTAATGAAACGAGTATTAGCTGTCAAAGGGAACATACCGACTGACACACCCCTTGGCACACCTCGAGGATACAGGTAAAGTTCATATCGATAGCCCCGCCCTCGAGGGTTGTGGGTCGGAAAGCCCCAAACTGACTGATAAGATAACCCGTGCGTAGTTTGGAGAAGCTTGGAAAGAGATCGGCATCAGTGGCACAGCTGTAATAAAGTAAGTTACATATATATATATTCATGATATAGGACATAAATTAGGTCAATCACTCACTGATGTACAATTGTACTCGAGTAAGTGTTATACATATATTCATAATCTAGGATATGGACTAAGTAAATTACTGATAAATATGGCTCGTTTTACAAGTTAGTGCCATACATATATTCATCATCTCGGATATGAACTAGGTCAGTCACTCACAAATTTGATATTTGATATGTGCTACAAGTCAAAATTGCAATTCGAAAGTCCGCAACCGCACCACCAACCAAAAATTGCGATAATCTATCCAAAAAAAAAACGAGCAGCAAATTTTACAACTTGGTAGTTTTGATAATTATATTCATCAGAACATCTATTTATCTTGACATAAAACGGCAATGTGCATGCTATTTTACTGGTTTTGAGAACGGGGTATAAGGAGGATGTATTTTAGAGTTCCTTCGGTGAGGAAAAATTGCGATATCTCAGCAAATACCACGAGTTCAAAACTGAAACTTTACCTATATTGGGTTGTATCATGTTTTAAATTTTTATTACTTGTCTGGAACTGCTAAAAATAGCAAAATCCTACCCTAAACACTTTACCGGAAGTAGCGCATCCAATTTTGTCATCAGCATCTTGGTGGAGCGGTAGAGCGTTCACCAGATCCGTGTTCATGTTAATCATTCGGTTTTATTTAAATAGCTCATTTCTGAACAAGACCGAAACATCTTTTTCTCTTTTTTCATTTGTTTCTTAACAAAGTTCATATTTCTTTACATAATATCGTCATTAAACATTTATTTTCTAGCGTCGCGTGATGCATATGGCGCCAGTGGTTCAAGTAGTAAAGCATGGCATAGATAAGCGAGTAGGAGTTTGATAATTTAGGATACAAATTAAGATAATTTCACAGGATTAATCATTTGAGTATATAGCTTGGATTTTGAATATGTAACCCTGTGTTAAGCAATGTCCAGATGCATATTCATGTTGTATGCAATCGACTAAATCTCTATTTCGGATTTCATGATACACCTCGAAACAAACATTATTGAGATGTTAAGAACGACGTGAGTAATCAAACGAAAGAATGTGTTTGAAAAATGGAGGATTATGGGTATTTTACATATGTAACTTAAATCGAGATTTCTAGAGGTTATCGCAAATGCATTGTCTTTTGCAATGAATTGTTATGTTTAAAACGTCATATTTTGTTATTCAATAATATATAAGTCTGACTTACAAGTTGTCTATTAAAACGATCCCTGAAGCTATGCAATATCTTGCCTTGATGTCGAAGTCATTTGAAATATAAAAAAAAATGCAAGGCATTGGAACCGGTTCCGTTGTATTTAATAATCATATTCGTCATGATCAGAGTTTATGATGTCCTACAGCATTTGATCTGTAAGTAATAAACGTTATAACCTCTCTCCCTCCCTCCCTCCCCCTCTCTCTGTCTATTTTCTCTCGTTTCTCTTGCTTTCTTTATCTCTCTCCCTCACTCTCTCTCTCTCTATTTCTCTCTCTCTTTCTCTCTTTCTCCCTCTCTCCCTCTCTCTCTCTCTCTTTCTCTAGCCCCCTCTCTCTATCCCTCACTCTCCCCTAGGTCTATGTCTTACTGTCTATCTCACTGTATCTGTTGTCTCTCTGTATGTCAGTCTCCCAGTCACTCTCTCTCCCTCACTGTATCTCCCAGTGTATGTCGCTTAACTGTATCTATTTTCTCTATGTCTATCAGTCTCAATGTCTCTCCGTCTCTCTCAAACACACTCGGTTGTCTGTATTTCGCTCGAGCGATCTGTCTTTCCATATCCTCTTTTATTTTTCTCTGTCTCAGTGTTTTACCTGACCACTGGGTGTCCAGCTGTAGAGCCATAATCAGAACGTCCGTCAGTTTGACCTCTTGACCGCTGACCTCTTCGTTGGAAACGACCTTGTAAAAGGTCATAAAGGCACTCGGTCTGACTGTCTTATTTAATCCAACAGCGTCAGATGCGTCCCTGAAATGTATGTAAGCACAATACAAGACTTGTGTACACTGACGTAATCGTATCTGTTTTAAATCATGTAGTTGTTTATGTTTGACTCATCGAATTTCTTTACTCATCTCCTTAAGGATAAAGAAATTTTGCGAAGACTTTGCCGTTCATCTGTGGGTTCAATCAAACGATACCATACCTCAGATAAGGGGTGATTGTAATATACACGGTTGTCTATCTACCATCGTATTTGGCCATTATGAGCTGTTTACACTTTTAGAACTCGGCCATAAACTGTCTTGGACCTACACTCGTTATTGTTATCAATTTGCTAAAACAACAACGATGACTTTACCTACCCACTATTCCTATCTTTCGTGACAACAATTTCGAATTTATCCGGTATACAGAATATCGGAATGTGTTTATCCGCCCCCGTCTGGAACCATAAATGAGTGACCCTATGTTTGAACACAATGAGTTTTATAATGATATACTGCATGCAAACGACATGAATTATTTCAATACTTAGCAACAATGCTCACTTTGGGGAAGAGCAGCCCATAGCTACAAAATGATATCAGATACCCTCTTTTCAAAAAAACAGCAACAAAGAGCATGGAAAAGATAATTAATTACAACAGTATAAATAAAGTACTGTCATAAATTTTAGCCATAAAAAAAAACCAAGGTATGTGTACGATCGGTCAGTATAAACCTTCAAAGTTTGTAACAGCAAATCAATGAACATAAACCAAACTTTTATAGATCAAATGAATCATGGAATGATTTCCCTGACGTAGGTTGTTTTTAAAAAGGGGCTAATAGCCTACTGCGCTAAAAGCCTATATAATGCGAATGGCATTTCGAATATGTATTGTTTAGATATGTTTCTTTATTAATGATTGGTATATTATTTCAAAAATATCATCGGAAAGGTATGGATAGATTTTTGAAATGTTCCACATAAAATCTTATGCAGGAGGTATCGACCAAATCGAATGGAAATTACAAAAGTTTTGTTTTACAACAAGCATTTTTCCATAAAACCATAAAAAAGACTCAATTGATACATCACATAAAGATTGATATCCTATATTGTGGGTATGAATTTTAAGTCCTGGCGATTAATAGGTCTTCATTGAATACAGTTTTGGTGAGTTATCAGGGAAAAACGCCTCCTATGTATCCCTAGCGCGGTCAACATACCTTGATGGATGTGCAGTTTAATATTCCTGTTGATAGAACAATGAGAACAATGGAATATTCGTCGCCTCTCCTTTTGGTTTCCGTCCGGGACACCTGATTTAGCTTAAAAGGACTTTCTCACCGATTGATGTAACAATATTTCTAATTGCACTTACAGTTAAAGTGGCATGCCCTACTCAAGTGTCAATGGATAACAATGCACGTGCCAGTATTGACGTAATTAACAGATCAATTATCGGCCACACAATAAAGGGAGTAGCATGGCTATCAAAGAAACAAACTACACCTTTTTGCCAAGACGCGAGGAACGATTCGCACTTCGAAATAAACCACTGTATTAACGTGTAAAATTGGAACTCAGGGCAGATTCTTACATCGAAATATGATAATCTTCGATGTAATGAAAATCGAAATATGCGATGTGTTTTCATATGAATAAAGAAAAAAAAGTTGGGACATTGCGCTAACCTCGACATATCGAGAAAATCTGATGTTATGATAACGAGATTATATTTTTTTTAGATAATTTAGAGATCGTCATAAAATGGGCTTCACAAACGTTTGACTGACATGTGTCTGCCTCAATTTTGTCATGTGCAAGCATCGATATAGTTAAGAGTTTGTCATTATAGCACTAAATGGCCTGGAAGGTCATGTCACGTTCATAAACGAAATGACAGATATTCAGTTCCTTTATTATTTAAAGTTTCGAGTTCTGTCGACACTAATGGAGTGGAAATATAGATGGAAAATGATCTGCGAAAAAATAGGTTACTGGTCTGTTCATCGATGACGTCAAAAATGACTTCAAATTGACGTCAAGTTTTATGTGGAAAACATGTGATTGAATGACAACAAGTCGTCCGATTACATGGTTCAACTATATAGCCATACTCGTCATTTCAATATGAATACACCAGAAGTATCGAACTCTCTGAACGCTAATTGATATAAAAGACATCGTGACAAATGAATTGTCGTATTAATATCGCCTGCTGTAAATGCCTCTAAATAAGTTTTCATCAATATTTTAAACCATGACATAAACATCTAACTTGAATAAATACGTTCACTGAACAATTATATTCATTGATTAGTTTTGTATATATGCATACCATAAACCATGGTGAAGGGCACGTATAGTCGAGGCCAAGTATAGGAAAAAGGGAGACCCTCATACAAAACATTATGATGATGTATCCATCCGCTAATTTCAGTACACCTCGTTCAAGTTAAATGTATTGATAAAACAATATCACTGATTCTTTTATACAACAAAAATGATAGCAGAGTAAATTTTCTCAAGACCAAAGTACAGCTTCATTTGGCGCCTGGTAGAGTTTGAGTACGAGTATAGTAAAGATATTGTTATTATTCTAATCAAGCTACTACAACTACGTAAAGTCAATCCACGTGTTCATCATTATATACGTGAGGAATAGATACAGAAAGAAGAAGATATAGTTAAATATGATTAGATTCTGGTTTATTGCTATGACCTAGTTTTGCCTTATAATTCTT
Source organism: Cerastoderma edule (assembly GCA_947846245.1). NCBI lineage: Eukaryota > Metazoa > Mollusca > Bivalvia > Cardiida > Cardiidae > Cerastoderma > Cerastoderma edule. Next base: position 2,353,367 of record OX401421.1, read on the forward strand.
TTGTCCAACACGAACACAATACAAAGCAATTGATCTCAATCTCAACCGAGGTGTTTGTCATACGCACTTGCATGCGGCGAAAAGTCGCGATTGATAAAAAGAATCCAATAAACCGCAAAAGTGGTTCCGAGCCCAAAACACAGTGTGTTTGCAAGTCAGGAAAAATGCAGGTAACCTGCTCCATACGATAGCATAGACAGACCTTAAAGGCCTGTCATAATTGAATTAATGAACGACAGACTCTACATGTTGTTTAAAAAGAACTCGGCATTTGGAGTTTGTAAGTCGTGGTATTTTGATGTATTTGATAAAGCTGGAATAAGTTTAAACGTTTTATTTAGAGATAATTTTGATAAAATCGGCAGAAGATTTCGTGACAAAGCAAGTATATCTTAATTTCAACATCGCACGCTTACGGAAATGTATGTAACTTAAGTAAGTCTTTATTTGGTATATCATCAACTTCCAAAAAGGAGCCCATTCGTCCAACTTTGATTATATTTTAAGCGACAACGTTGAGGTTTATGGAGAGGATTTATTGTGTTGCGCCTTATCCCAAATATACATACACGTTTACGCCCGTAGATGAGACGCCACCGACTTATAGGCCAGCCCTGGTGTTGCTGGCACCAGCGTAAACGATTCCTTCTGTTCAACTTTGACATCATTACACAGCAAAAAGGACACCTTGCATTCAATTCAGCCTTACGTCGTCTCTGCTGGAAAATCGAAGTCCTGTTACAGTATGGATCTCCTGTTTTATTTATGACGCAGTAACGATACGGTTGCGGAAAACAATAACCCATTTGATGCGAGCTTGTCGGAATGTTCTACTTCTATGGCGCCCACGCCCCTCTTCATCTGGTGTTGTAAAGCTTCGAGTCGTGCAATAATACTTGTTGACTTCCCACTAAACCTGACAACATGGTTTTGGGATTCACCAGGTTGTAACAAGCCCATACAATGTCATTTCCCAGCTGTTTTGGCATATTACAGAGTAATGACACTCAATTGTGTTTAGTTTGTTTACCTTTCCCGGAAATCACGTAATGCCTGGACAATACGTGTAACGGACACATGTTACTACACTCCATCGAATGCTTTAATAGTTTCGTTTTCTTTCTAATAATGTAGAAAAACTGTGATTTGCGTTATTGTATACCTATATACTAAGTTTTAAACTTGTTTCTTCAACTGTACCATGGTTATCCAACATTCATCACAATTGCATGGTCAAAGGCAGTATGCAAGTATGCAGGTTTGATAGGTGTTTTCATTTTTTTATTATCAAAAACATTCGTTTACTTTTCAAAAATCGCTTTAAAACTATCTGGACACTCTCGTTGTTTTTTACTTATTTGTGCTTATATCAACCATTCCCTCACCGCGGAATTTGTAATTGGTTAAAATTGAAAACAACAGCCGATAGTGAATAGCACGGAGAAAAACCATTTGAAAGAAATCATTGTGATAAAGGTATGAATTAATTCTTATGAGTAATATATTCAAAGTGTTTTTTAAAGCTGCTTGTTCATAGATTTGGGAAAAATTGAAGATGGAAACTTTTTAAAGTGATGGAGAATAACCATTAGAAGCAAAAAATGTCAGTATTCGAGTTCTAAAATCCAATATACAGTAATTTAATATGTGTTTGAATTACAACGGACTGCAATGATTTTGAAGTCGACCACATCTATACTTTGCAGAGGCAAAGATATTGACGCGTCCTGATTAAATTAATTTGATAAATGTCAATAACTACTCCTACTATAAATCGCACAACAATACAAAAGCTGCATTGTTAAACGACGATTTATCTTCCCTTTCAAATTTCAACATCTGTGGACAAGCACATTGAAATTTTCTCAAGCAGTTCACTTGAATATGGTGTTAATTATATCTGTATTAAATTGGCTTTTAGGACTTAATTAGATGAGATGCGAGACCGTCAGTCACGTATATGTCCTCTATTCTCAAGGAAAGTAACTGATCGAACAGTTATATATATATATATATATATCCATTGTAAAACTCTTTCAAAAGTCAAATAATACTTTCAGCACTTTTAGAAATGTCCTGATCAGAAAAGAGCACAAATCATGTTATTGATGGCAATCCTTTTTAAAAAAGTGTTTCTAGAGTTTGAATTATTCATGATAAGTCGTCACATTTCAGATATTGGGTTCGGTTGCTTCTTAGTCCATTTTTCTCTCCACCTCGAAAACAGGCAAGAGTATCTAATGTTTTGTTAAATCGAAAATCATAACAAGGAATAACAACCCTCAAATCTTGTTTAACTTACATAGTGTGTCTGCACGTTTTTTCAATAAAGACAGACTATACGCGGTTTGTCGTTTGAATTTACTATTTCAAAGATATAAACTCTGTCCTAATTATTTCACCGATTTATAAAGGAAAATATTCTGAAAAATGAATAATGTTCTCTTCACGCGTATCTCTGCTTGATTGGTAAAATGGGTTTTGATAAGGAACCTTGTATTATAACGATACAGTTTTCCTTACTTTAACAATGCCGTTAGCACATGCTATGTTCTTGAACAGGTCAGGAAGTTTATTAATAGGGAATGGAATGTAAGAAGCATGCGTTAGACAGATATCCTGTTTCCAATTTTCTTTCAAAATTTATGAAAATAAATCTAGTAAACACATGTATGAAATATAAAATGCACGCGTATATAGCATTTTGTTACAGGTAAGTTATAACGTGTCTCAATGATATGAGAAGTATATAAGTAAGGCAGTTTGAGATGTGAGAAGATGTTGAGTTCGAGAAGGCGTTCACAAAAGGTTGCAAAGTAGATACACTTCAAAAGAGACAATGCATTTGGTAAACAATGGAACAACATACAAGTGGTACTTAATCATTGGAAATTCCCACGAAGGTCGTATTAATTTGGGGGTTCGATTAAAAGGAAGTTCATGTATGGCATGTTTGGGTAGGTCTTTAAGCTGGTATAAAAGCGTTCTCATTGGATCATTCGGACAATGTTTGATAAATACTTAAAGCTGCTTGCGCACACATGTGGAAGAAATTTGAGGTTAGAATTTAATTTTAAACTATATAAAAGGGTGACTAATATGAATTGTAAAATTACTATTTGAAGTAAAATGGGTTGGTTTTAGTATTCAGATACCGTGTACATTTAAAAAAAGTGTATTAAGATAAAGAGAAATAAATCTACCGCTTAAGAACTATATATATATTGATACATTCTTTATATGATATATCCGAAAATTACTTTGCATAATATATAATAGCATTATTTAAAACAGCTGCATTGGTTCAACAGCATTCAGTTTATACTGGGGTCAATTTCTTGTCATAAGTTAGTGTTTTTAAGTCTTTTTATGTACATACTTATTCAACATTTCCGTTTTCTCCATGCTTGATAAATACCATTACTGCCAACTGCAATCGAAAGAAAAGACATCTGAAAAAAAAAGTAACTTAAGGATTATTTCCTCGTGATAAGGACGTTCTCATTTTGTTGCAATGTTTTAACCTGCACGTTTGTAATGATTCTTTTCGTCAGCATTTTCAGTTTTTTCATATCGCTATATTATGTTAAATTTAACTGCTTTAAATGATCCAATAAAGGGTAAACGAATGAGATCATATGTGTCTATCTTCATTCTATTTTAAGAAATAAGCGAATTTCTAGCTACCATTTCAGAGGGGTTGAAACTCATTATCTTTGAATCAATGCTCGAAAGTGTCTGCAACAGAATCGCCAGGTTAAAATTACATCAATCAGGACATTCTAACCTAACTAGCATTTTAGTTTGTAACCAAAAGTCTCGTCGTATTCGTATACGTTGAAGTGGCTGTACAATTGAACTATGTGAGCAGAAGATATTGGTAGCGAGACAGGATTACAAGTTGAAGTTTGTAATTAAAGGATTGCGGGGCGGATTTCATATCGCACTGTATGTAATGTACTATTACTCAAATTGAAGTAGTAAATACTTTATAAGTTATTATAAAACGAATTTACGTTACATGTTTTAATTCGTAAACCGTAGAGATAAGAATACTTTTATTATGTTAATGTCTAGTAAAGACTCGAGCTTGATACATAAGGTAAAAAAATTCATTCACATTGCATTTAAAATAAGAAAAAAACAGATAACGATAGCGACACATGCTTAATCAAATATTCTATGCACTAGTTTACATTATCATGACTTTCAAGATGATATTTGTGGCTCATATTCTTCTTTTCAATTCATAATATTTTGTGTAATGATATGGTTTCATTTTAGTACCTTTATTTTTGCTCAACCATCTTGATATGAAGTTTGTTGATGCTATGCATTAACAAATGGCTCAAAATGTGCTTGCTTTGACTGCATAGTGACAGGGGGAGAAGTTTTTCACAATGAACCAGTTCTTCTTCTGCGGCAATGGGGGCTATCCATCAAAATAAGGAAAACATTTTTACGTACAAGTGTGCATTATTATGACTTTCAAGTAGATATTTGTGGGCCATATTCGACTTTTCATTGCATTGTGCTATGACATGCTCATATTTCTTTTTCTGGTACGCTTTTTTTCGCAATACCATATTGAATTGAAGTTTATAGATGTTTTGCATTAACCCATGGCTCCAAATATGCTTGCTTTGATTGCATAAAAGTCCATTGAGACATAAGGAGAGGTTTTCACAAGAGACATTACTCCTTCTGGAGCAATGTGTTCTATCCATCAAAATGAGGAAATGATTTCCACATACTAGTGAGCATTATCCAGACTTTCAATATGATATTTAATGGGTCATGTTCGTCTCTTCATTGTATTGTATTTTTGTTATGATATGCTTTAACCTATGACTGTTAATTCGCTTACGTTGATTGCACAATAATCCACTGCGACAATGAGCCATTCCTCCTTCTGTAGCAATGGTTTTTATCCAACAAAAATATCTTTTTTTTCTTTTCAGTAGGGTTTCAGTATATACCTTCATTTTATTTTCAATATATTATGATTTCTTTATTGATGCATTACCTGCTTTACACATGTTTATAAATGACGAAGCCATAACTTGATATTTCTTTTTTCTATAGAGCACACACCTCTCATTTGTTACCAACAATTGTGAATTGTATGTATATTTTGGGCCAGAGACCTTTTATACGAATAAAACATATTGTATTGTATTGTATTTCTCTTCTTCATTGCTTTATGAATTTCTTTTAGAAATTGTAGTTCCTAAGTCGATGATAATGGAGTAGACTTAGAAATAAGGAAGTTTCAAATTCTTAAGCTTGTAGACGAAAGTAGTTTAAGAATGAGGATACAAAAATGAGTTTTTACGTGTTGTAGGCCCTTGGGGTTTGTTTCTTATGGAATTTTGTTTAATTTGTCCAAGCGGAATTGTTATTAGTTTAAATTGTTTTAATAAAAAGGGATACGTTTGACAAAATTCGGCAGGCGATCTTGTGAATTAGCAAATATATCTTTATTGCAATATCACACGCTTACGTAAAAGAGTATAACTTTAGAAAGTGTTTATCTTATTTATGATCAACTTCTCTTGTATTTGTCTCGTTGGTTGGACCGAGGAGTCATGCATTTTTCAAAAGCGTTTCTGTTATAAGACGACTGACGGTCTCTCTATACGTCTTGATTCATACTGCTGGCATTATCTCGCCTGTCATGCACACTATCTTTTTCAAACCCATATGAATTTCATTAATATAGTTCTTTACAGGTTTATTGAAATTTTTAACCTTTCAACCAATTCACGAGTGAAAACGATACAATTGAGCACCAATCTTGACATTTAGATGTTACAGTATAAATAGCGTCAGGAATCACACTTTCGACTTAACAGATACAACCGAGACCAATGTGGCTTTCCAACATCACCGAGGAAATTCGATTGTAGAAATTTGAAAATTGTAGTTCATATGTTGGACTGCCTTTACTGTGAGTAACATAACGTTCAGCAAACGAAGCCAAGTTTCAAACCGTGAAGACATTTTGAATGCCGAGACTAATGGAGTCTAAATATGAATTGACCATGATCTGCAGCGAAAAAAAAAGGCTACCGTCCTGTTTATCGATAAAGTGAAAATAACTTCAAAGTGACGTCATAATTCATGTGAACAAAATGTCATTGAAATGTCGAAAAATCTTCCGAATGAATTGATTCAACCTTAAGTTCTCAGGATTAACTGACACTTTATTTATATTTTTGACTTAGCTGGATGACTTTTTCGTAGATTTATGCTATTTGTCGTCGTTTTCTTGTCAAAATTAAAGCGACGTCATCTATATCTTAGACGACGTCAATATATCATCCCACCTGTATTTTCTCATTTTATATAAATCCTTCAAAATATGATGCATTAATTCATGCAGAAGAATATATATTCATTTATATAAATATATTTATCAAACGGTCGACTCTTCTTGACTACAAAGCTTGAATAAGTTAATAGTTTGAAATAAATTTACAAACTACAGACTTTATCTCGTAATACCATTATATGATATAACAATGAGTTTAGCAACACAAATCAATTAAGTATTCCTGAGTCTGCAATGTCCCCTTTCTGGATGTTTTTTTTATAGATTGTAAACAACTTCCATTCTGATTACATCATGTGTAGTATCCATATCAAGGAAATGTATTTCACTATATGAGTCCCTAAATTCTCTATAAAACTGTTTATTTCTTCATATACACAATCTTTTCTTGAAATATTGTCGCCTTCCCACATGGTTATATCATCTTCTATACTGGTACTGTCTTTTTCTCTGGCAATTTCCAACAATGGACGAGGAAACTCTCCTTTGTTTTGAAATATTTTCCAATACTCCCACGTGTCTTGTTATATTGCTGATTATAAGACAAGCGAATGAAAACTGCCAGTATATCATAATCCAGTAGTTTTTACCGACAATGAGGTTGGTTTTACACAAATCCTTTCTATACAACTAATTTGTTATTACCCTGTGTAGGTTTTAAAACTTCTAAAGTATCCGGCTTCATCAGATATGCAGTTTAACTATACATGGGTCATTAAAGAAAATAGTTATTTTCTTCTTTTAATGAACTATTCTGAAACAGCAACTGATACGGAACAGAAAATCAACAAAATGTACTCTTGCAGATTCCAGTTTAATCATTGGTCAGTTGATAGATGGTTGGGCCTTTTTGTCAACGCAGTTACCAACTTTTTAGTAGCAGTTTTACTCATATTAAACAGGCAGTATGTTATTTTGTCTTATTTCCTGAAACGTGAAGGCGCGACAAAAGAGACAACAGAAAAATTATGACTACTACATTCAGGTATTTAATGTTTTGGCTGTAATGTGAATTATTTCTCTGGACTGGAACAATTTTTTAGAATGGCCCTCATGCTTACACGAAGGAACATAAAACAATGTATTGCTTGCACGTTTCTTAGAAAAACCATATGTTTTATTCGGATGTAAGTCTCCCATTTAAATAACGTAATGATTTCAAAATATCACCTTCGCTGAGATGCGGACTCGGAGCGCTTGTCCTGTAATAGAATCGCATAACATGACATGTAACATCTTAACATACTTTTAGATTATTTGTTATTATTTCATATTTGAAATTACGCACTTTTTAAGGGTGACCACTTCAGAAAAGATCTAACAAGTTTGCGTCAAAATTTGATGTTCTATTTATCGTATCCTTTACCTACAGGTCTCATATTCGAGTGTATTCCATTAACAAAGGAGTGCCATATATAGTTAAGTCTTAACGTCTTTATTTCGGTTGATAAGACGGCTCTTCCTTCAAAAAACTATGCTTTCGTTCATTGACTTTAGCGATGCGTACCAAGCAAATGCACACACTATATGTAAAAAGTTCTTGAACAAAAAATGTATTGCCCCTAACATTGTTTTCAGATTTTTCCTCTGCATGATAAAAAGGAAAATATAAAAACACAAAGGTGAACTGGCCATGGTTATGTAGCTATATACAACAGAAATTCCAAACTATGTTGAAAACGAGTAAAATGTTGGGCATAATGCTTAACTTATTTAACTAAAAGGTGTGCTCCTATGTATTTACACAATCAATCGTATCTACTCGGCAATCCTTGTAACAAGTCGGTAGATATACCTCGTAGGCAGTACATGAATACACCAGAAATCCTGGGGTAATTCGCCTTATTTCCGGCGGCTAACGCAAAATGCACACAGGCACTAAATATGTATTTAAATACACACAAATTGGTTATATATCACAAGTGAATGTTTTTTTTACCCTTTTCATTAAAGATGATCATATCAACACATCTTTGTATTATATTTTGTCAATCGGCTCTTTTCGGCAATCACCGACTAGTGACGGGGATTGCCGAGTTGATACGATTGGCCCTTCGTTGCTGACCTACTTTCAAAAATGGCTCCCCATTACCTCCGAGGTGTTCCGAATGTTACACAATAAGTACCGGTTTTTATAAAGATATACTTCATGCAAACGACCTTACTTATTCCTCTCTTACTAATGAGTAACAATGCTCATTTTTGGGAGAGCAGCTTGTAGCTAGGAAATAATATCTTATGCAGGAGGTAGTGACTAAATCAAATTGAAATTACAAAGTCAAAAAGAGTCAATTGATATGTCACATAAAAGTTGATATCCTATTGTGTGGGTATGGATTTTAGGTCCTGGCGATTAAAAGGTCTTCACTGATTATAGTTCTGGAGAGTCATCAGGGGAAAAAAACCTATGTATTCCAAGCGCGGTCAACATACCTTAATGGATGTGGAGTTTAATCTTCCTGGTGATGAAGCAATGAGAACAATGGTATATTCGCCGCTTCTCCTTTTGGTTTCCGTCCGGGACACGTGGCATAGCTTAACAGGACTTTCTCATCGATTGATGAATTAATCCTTTTACAACAAAATGCCTTTCATCTACTTTGGAAACCATATTGAAGATACATATATTTACATTAAACTATTTCATAGAGAAAGTTTTCATGCATTTTTACAATGTTTTGGTTGGTATTTAGCGAATCCATATTGCATGAATAGTAAGCCGGTAAAATGTTTTATTTCGTAAACAATCTTATTGATTTGAAATACTCCTAGGTAAACGATGAAACAATGACAAAAATAAGAGTTTTGGGAGATTGATGCTATCGCTTGTATTTTTCGATATCAAATGAACTTTGGTCAATTTAAACAATTTGAAATATTCAAGTTAATTGATAGCATAGTAAGACCTATTATGTGTTATGGGGCGGAGCTGTGGGGGTATGAATATTTAGAAAAGGCTGAATCAGTACCATTGAACCTTTGCAAACGCTTTTAGGAAACATCATTGTAAACCGTAGAGATAAAACTACTTTTATAAGGTTTATGTATAGTAAAGACTAGAACTTGATACATAAGGTTTCACAATTAATTTACATTGCATTTCAAATAAGAAACAATCAGTTAACGATAGCGACACATGTTTGATCAAATATGTTATGTACTAGTTTGCGTTATCATGACTTTCAAGATGATATTTGTGGGTCATATTCGTCTATCCATTGCGTTATATGTTGTATTATGATATGCTTCTTTTTTAAGTTATCTTATTTTCGCAAAGTCACATTGAAATGAATGTTGTTGATGCTATGCGTAAATAATTGGCTCCAAAGTTGCTTGCTTTGATTGCACAGTAGTGCACTGCGACGTGATGAAGTTTTTTTTTTCTTAATGAGCCATTTCTCCTCCTGTAGCAATTGTTTCTATCCATCAAACTGAGGAATTTACTTTTACGTACTTGTGTGCATTATTATGACTTTTAAGAAGATATGTGTGGGTCATATTCGACTTTTCATTGCATTGTGTTATGACATGCTTATATTTCTTTTTCTGGTAAGCTTATTTTCGCAAAACCATATTGAATTGAAGTTTATAGATGTTTTGCATTAACCAATGGCTTCAAATTTGCTTGCTTTGATTGCATGATAATCTATTGCGACAGAAGGAGAGGTTTTCACAGAGAGGCATTTCTCCTTTTGCAACAATGTGTTCTGTCCATCAAAATGAGGAAATTATTTCCACGTACTAGTGTGTATTATTCTGACTTTCAAGATGATATTTATGTTAGTATGTTCACTGCATTGTATTTTTTGTTATGATATAATTTAACCCATGACTGTAAATTCACTTATTTTGATTACATAATCGTCTACTGCCATAAAAGGAGAAGTTTCTCACAATGATCCATTTCTTCATCGGTAACAGTGGGTTTTTTTATCCAACATAATGGGAAAATTATTTATTTTCAGTAGGGTCAGTTAGTCCAAGTATATACCTTCCTTTTGAATTGTATGTATGTTGGGCCAGAGGCCTTTAATACGAATAAACATAATGTATAGTATTTTGTGTTGTGAAATATATACGGAATATTACCCTGTAGTATCTTTCCCGGGATTTGTATTTGCTTCGAGTTGCATGAGAAAATGCGTATCTAGCGAGACCGAACGAGTGGTCACGCAACCAGAAGTAAATACAAATCCCGGGTAAGATACTACAGTGTAATATTCCTTTTATTATATACATTTACTTCATAAACTACAAAACCAGTATCTTTTTCAACTACATTTATGGTTATTAACAAAGAAAAACAATGAAAACTCTTTAACACTTGTTCAAATGTTTTGATTTATGAATGGCGGGTGAATATACTCTAGAGCAGCAATGACATAATTTAGCTCCGCCCGCTCGACCATGTCCATTTCAAGAAAACTCGACCGCCAATTATTGAATTATTTTCGACGCTTCGATTTTTCTGTACCGATTTACTATACAATACGACGTGTACAAAACAGTGATAAATGCATAAACTGGGATTTTGAAACAGGAATTTGCACATGGAATTAATCTCTGAATGTTTTGGTAACTGGGAGGATTGTTATACGTCTGTCCTGTTTCGGTGAAGAACTACCATAGCAGTGCTGTTTACAACTTGGTGAATGGACATTTTAACAATCTTGCTTATTTCAATACCTGGTTGATGTACGCTTAAAAAGATACAATCATGTGAAAATGTGGTTTGACAACGACTCCGATCGATGGATGTGGAAGGGAAAGAACCTGTGGCTGAAACAAAAACAAACATAGGCAAAATGTAGAATTGACCTTCCGATGTGCAGAAGATGTTTACTCAAGTAGCATAGTCTAACAATTCGAATTCACGATGAGTGTCGCTGTTTGAACGATATGTACTGAATGATTGTGCGTAAGAAATTAAACAAGTTTGTTCTTTGATTAAATGTAAACAGAAGGGATTAATAAACTCCCAATTGTACTATTTTGAAAGATCTATTGATCCATATTTCACTCATTCATGATCTCTTTCAACTAAATATAGAACGGTTTGTCCTTGTTAATATCAAAAATTGATGGCATGAACACCACAACTCTTCGTTAAGATCTACGTCATTGATGACGTATTTTGTTGTTCTGAAGAGTTAGCGTTCGTTCCTCACCAAGTACATATGAGAGCGTTTTAATCTAGTAGATTTTATATTTTCTCAACTTGGTAAATTGTTATAATTTTGTATACATGTGCAGAGGTGTGTATAAGGGCCAGCGGTTGATTCAGGTTGGCCCTATTTTCATAAAAGTACGATATGCCCTTGATCTATTAGTTTTCTGCCTTTATTTACTATGTCACAAGGTTTCAAGCGCAAGATTGTATAATTTCATAGTTTAATCAAAGTGCAGTTAGTACTGAGAGACGGGCCTTGTTGCTTTAACTATGATGAAAAAAGACGACAGACAAAATTATGACTATAGACATTAAGTTTAATATCTAAGTGTCAAAAGAATAGTATTAATTCAAGTGTCAATATAAAGTCGTTTTCACCAAGAACCCTAATCGAGAGAACTTGTTCCAACACTTGTTTAATCTTTTTGAATTCAAAAGAAATCAATGCACCAGTTTAGTTTGTGACACACATGGAAGCTTTTATAGTAAAGGGTAGAACATATTGTAAGAAAAGGAGAAAAAACTCTCTCCTTTTCTATACATCTCATTGGACATACGTGCACTATATAGCTATACTTGTCATTTCGATATGAATACACCAGAAATATCGAAATATTTGAACGCAAATTGATATAAAAGACGTCATGACAAAACAATTGTCGTATGAAGATCGCCTGCTGTAAATGCGTCTAAACAGGTTTTCATCAATATTTGAAACCATGCCATAAACATCTCATTTCAATAAATACTTTCACTCTACAATTGTATTTAGTGATTATTTTGGTATAGGCATACCACAAACCATGGTGTAGTGCACTATATTCGAGGCCAAGTATAGAAAAAAAGGAGACCCTCATACATAGGCTTGTGATAATGTATCCATCTGCTAATATCACGTACACTTTGTTTAAGTGAAATGTATAGATTAAGAAAAATATCACCATACTTTTATACATCAACAACGATAGCAGAGTAAATTTTCTCAAGACCAAAGGACAACTTCATTTGGCGCATGGTAGAGTTTGAGTACGACTATAGTAAACGTGTTGTTATAATTTTAATCATGATGCTACAACGAAATAATGTTAATCCACGTTTTCATCATTGAACACGTGATAAGCAGCTACAGAAAGAAGAAGAAAGAAAGAAACGCAGCCTTTGGATAAGTCGTGTTAGTCGTGGTATTGTGTTATATTTGATAACGCTGGAACAAGTTTAAACGCTTTTAATAAAGATGGTTTTCATAGAATATTTCTTTATGACAATATCGTACGCTTACTGAAAATAATAAAACTTATGTAATTCTTTATTTAGTATATTATCAAATTCCAAAAAGGAGCCCATTCGTCTAACTTTGATGATATTTTAAGGGAAAACGTTGAGGTTTATGGAGAGGATTTATTCTTTTTGCTCCTTATCCCAAATATACAAACACGTTTACTCCCGTCGGTGAAACGCATACATAACCTCGACTCATCCGAAAAGACTGCATTATACTATCGACTAATATACCAGCCCTGGTGTTGCTGGCACCACAGTAAACGATTCCTTCTGTTCTACCTTGACATCATGACACCACAGGAAGGACGTCTTGCATTCAATCCAGCCTCACGTTGTCTCTGCTAGAAAGTCGATGTCCTGTTACAGTATGGATCTCCTGTTTTATTTATGATACAGTAACGATACGGTTGAGCAAAGTAATTAGCCATATGAGGCGAGCTTGTCGGAATGTTGTTTTTCTATGGCACCCACGCCCCTCCTCATCTGGTGGTGTTAAGCTGCAAGTCGTGCAATAACGTTTGTTGACTTCCCACTAAACCTGGCAACATGGTTTCGGGATTCAACAGGTTGTAACAAGCCAATGCAATGTCATTTCTTAGCTGTTTTGGCATATTACAGCGATATGAGACTCAATTGTGCTTTGTTTTCTACCTATCCTGGAAATAACGTAATGCCTTGACAATACATGTAATGCCTGGACAATACATGTAATGTACACATCTTACTACACTCCATCGAATGCTTTAACAGTTGTCTTTTCTATCTAATAATGTTCAAAAGCTGTTATTTGCGTTATGATATGCCTATATACTAAGTTTCAAACTTATTTCTTCAACATTGATGGTTTTCATGTTTCAGACGCATGCGCTAAAGAGGGCAAAAATAATTCACAATCCATACGATTTAAAATGGTGGGTCAAACTTACTTCCGGTCGTGAATTCAAGTAATCCGTCGTGATACCTATTGTTAGTTTATCTTGATAGGATATTCATATTATAACAGACTTCGATGGGTGGAATCGACCTTTATGCAGTGTATGCTTTTGACCGATTTAAATGTCAACTGGTGAAACCTGCGTATTCTTTGAATTCCAAAAGTGCCTGCTGTGGCTAATGTCGTCTGGTTTCGGCAAGTTGTCGCCCACCTATTAGAGCAAATTCCTTTCAATTCCTTCACACAGATATGCTCATTACAATTTATAACGAAAACGGAATAGAAAGGAAAGAATTTGTGATTATTTTGTTCTGTTTATTTATTGCAATATGGACAAGTTGCAATAAAAGTCATTTACCGAACCGACCATCACATACAAAAAAAAGATCTTTAAGAAAGAAAAGCTGTATTGTTAAACGACAATTTGTCTTCCCTTTCAAATTTCAACATCTCTTGACGAGCATATATTAGTTTCCGCTAGCACACAACTTGCAATTAAGTGTTAATAATGTTGCTCTATTAAATTATCCTTTAGGACTTCATCAAATGGGATGCTAGATCGTCAGTAACATATATGTCCTCTCCTCTCACAAGAAAAGTAACTTATCGAGCATTGCTACCGGCTCAGACGGAGATGGGCCTTATGGCTCGAATGTCAAGTGGGTTTGTTTATTGCGTATTATATCGCGTCAACATTTCTTTAGTTACATAACGATTAACAATAAAGACTCATTAGGGATGGAGGAAGACCGCTTACGTTAAAATATAATAGTTCTTAAGAAAACTGCAACAATGTGTAAAATGAGAATTAAGTTATAAAACAACATGATCAACATGGGAAAAATACCACCATAGTTTTATGACAATATAACGCCTTATTGTTAATTAATTAACAAGTTGAAAGAGATCGTGGGAGAGAGCGAGAGAAAGAAAAATGAAGAAAGAAAAAGAGCGAGAGAGTGAGAGAGCGAGAGACAGACAGACAGACAGACAGACAGACAGACAGACAGACAGACAGACAGACAGACAGACAGACAGACAGACAGACAGACAGACAGACAGACAGACAGACAGACAGACAGACAGACAGACAGACAGAAGACAGACAGACAGACAGACAGACAGACAGACAGACAGACAGACAGACAGACAGACAGACAGACAGACAGACAGACAGACAGACAGACAGACAGACAGACATGGAAATATACCTACACAGGTTTATACATATGCGATTGTGAACTTATTTGTCAAGCGAAAACGTGCAATTTTCTATATCAGATAATATAAGAAATTTGTTTGTTACACTTACCTGCGCAAATACATCATATACCATAAATACATGGTCAAAGAAAAGGGAACAAAAAGGACTAATGGGTCAGATGGGCCGAAAAGACACATTAGAGGTTAAATACAAAATAACTACGTACATGACATGTATTAAAGAGTGACAAACTTTCAGGTACACTAAACATTTTTGTATCCATATGGATATAGTTGATCACAAATGTATCAGTAAAAGGGGAAATTCCCCCTAGTTTAATGGAAACCGATCATTTACTCATCAACAATTTTCAAATCTCAATAAGTTTAACAATTTAATGAGACAACGCTGCAATGCATCCAGGAAGTTAACACTCCCCCCCCCCCCCTTTAAAATGAACGACTTTAAACGGTAGACGAAAACTGCATCATTGTAACAAACGTAATTAATTACGAGTAGATAATCTCATTTTTCGCAATGTTTTTAATGATGTTTTTTATGTTCTTTTGATATCCATGCCTATTCAACATTTCTGTTTTCTTCATTTTTGATCAATACTATTATTGCAAACTACAATCGAAAGAAAAGAAATCTGAAAAACAATGTGACTTATGGAGAATTTTCTCATTATGAACAAATTCTCATTGTGTCGTAATGTTTTTAAGGTTTAACGTTTGTAATGATTGCTTTCGCCAACATTTTCAGTTATTTTTTCTTTTTTCATTTCGATATCTTATGATAATTTCGTCTGTTTTCATCGACCCAGTTAAGGGTAAACGTTTGAGATCTTAAGAGTCTATTTACATTCTTCATTATACAATAAAGGAATTATATAGCTACCAATCGAGGGGCGTTAAACACATTTTCGTTGAATAAATGCTCGAATGTGTTTGCAACAAAATCGTCAGGTTAAAATAGCATCTATCATTCAGGGCTAGCCTTACATCTTATTTTGAAACCAAAGGTGTAGTGACATTTTGACGTAAAAGTGATCAAAAGATTTATTAGCTTTCTTAGATGCGAAGATGCAGTACGCAGGAAAAGATACCGAGAACGTTTTTAAAGTGTCTTTAAGATTCAACTTTGCGAGCAGTGGATATTGGTAGTGAGACAATACCTCAAGTTGAAGTTTTTAAATAAAGGATTGAAGGACGGACTTCATATCGTACTCTATGTAAGTTACTATTACTCAAATTGAAGACGTTTATAATGTTTAAGTTATTTTTAAAATAGTTTATGTTACATGTTGTGCATGCCTTTTCTTTACTGTTTTAAGAAAAACTTTATAATTTGAAGTACGGAAGCCGATGCTAGTAGACTTTACTTATAAATAAGCATATTTTAATAGTTTAAAATTGAATACAATGACTATAAATAGCAGACGTGACGTGTTGTAGGCCCATTGTTTTTTTCTCATCGTTTGCAGTTTGTAAAGTAATATATAAGAAATCAGTCTCTATTAAAGGATTATTTTGTTATAAAATTGTAGAAAATGTCCTATATCATTACAACGATTATCAATTATTTTTATTTCATAAAAATCATTCTATGTCATAAAGCCACCCGAAAGCCGTTATAAAAAAATTGACATTTCATATAGACAATAATATCCTATGTTGATGTAATGTATTAAAGTTGATACTATTTTCTTTGGTCTCCACTGTATATTTTACTTTGTTTGTTCCATATATCAAGGAAACAGACTTTGCATTACACATTTAAATATTATGTTGTGGATATCAAATAAAGTCGAGAAGATTTTAAACAGATCTTCACTGAATAATTGTGGTGAGTTATCAGGTAAAAGGCGCCCACTCTGTATCCATAGCGCGCTGTAAACAAATACATGAACATCAACATACCAGACGGATATGGAGTTTAATCTTCCTGTTGATGGAACAATGGCAACATTGGCAGATTCCTCTTGGCTTCTTATCTTTTGTTGCTGTCCGAGACATGTGTCATAGGTTAACAGGACTTTCTCACAGATTCGAGATTTGATATTTCTAAAACAAAATGTTTTTCATCTACGCTTGTATTGTCTTCGCTGATTTACATAAACATATTCTAGCTCATTAAACGTTTTCCTCCTCTTTCACAATAATTTGGTGGATAAAGCGTGTTTATACTTCATATAGTAAACGGTTAAATGTTTTATTTTTATTTGATCTAAACATGAATTACCCCTAGGTAAGCGACGTTAAGATATAATCAAATGGGATTCACACAAGTTAGACTTTGCATGTGTATACATTAGTTGTGTCATGGAAAAATCATCGAAAATGTTTAAGTATTTCCATCATAGCTCTGAAAGGCCTGGAAGATCGTTTCACTTAAATGAAAATAATATTGACCAACTTTAGAATGACGAAATAAATAGCGTTTGTTCAGAGACAAAGACTGATCAAAATAAACATCAACATGTTTGTGATCTACAGAACATGATATGTGAGTAAGTCCCTTTAACTAAGTAAAACAAACATGTATCAGACTACAACTGCGTCAAGTTTGGCCTCAGATCGACTCGTGTTTTCATATCAGCGACGAGTCTGATTCTATGAAAAATTTTACGTTTAACTAAAACTGCACGTTTAAATGCTACTTTGCTTGGTTTATAGTTAAACTTGTGTTCTCCTTTCTTTTCTTAGTGTATTCTGCAACCAAATTTTACGTAATTCCGTTGAAGCCGCTTATTCATATATAAGTAAATTCGAACACCAATTGTCTTTCTTTCCATTAAACCATAATGTATAAGCCATATCAGAGATTAGCTGTTTAAGATAACCAAGAACAAGGAAAGACATATTGCCATAGCCGAGCATTAACTGAAACAATTACTACTGACAGAATGTGATAAATGTTCAGGATTCGTATAACCATTATGTTAAGAAATCTACATGCATTCTTTTCGTAATTCAGCATACTGTTGTAGAAGTGTTGTAGAAGTGCCACCCCATTAAGTATAAATAAGTTTCATACACACATACTCTGTAGACAAAAGTATGACCGAAATATCGACTAAATATATAAGTTTGAACTATCATATGATGCATTGTTTTATTTTATCGTATGGTTTATACATAAAAGATACCACCCATAATTGTCCGAAATAACTTAACCCAGCATCTAGACAAAAGTCCGAATTAAGGATTTCACGATTTCAGCTTGTTATCCTGGAGAAAATGGAAATTAGTCAGTGTCATAATTTGTCATTCGGCATGTAGTCAAAACGTATCATATGCTGTCAGCATTCCCTTTACACTGCTTGAAACTCCGCATTGGGAACCTTTTAGGCTCTTAATAAACTATACATTTTATTATTGTCGTTAAAATAAGTCCTAACTGTTGACCGTATGTTGGGAAGTACAAGCGAACAGCTACATCAATTTAGTATTGGTGCACTGTCAATAATACCGCTCTCTCAGAGCGCGCTCGGCAAGGGGATAACGGTAACATACGTACGAGTAACAAGTTATGTTAACACCGGTTATACCATTTACAAAACTACATAAGGTTTCCGGTTAACCTAAAGGAGAATTCGGCGGTCAACCGAAGTTTAATTAGGTTGTCCGGCAAAGCCGGTAACACCCGAAGTGTATTCGATAATATCCAGAATGGACTGGTTCTACGCAATTTCATTGCTGCTCATAGATTTAATTTCCGCTAATAGTGAAAACCAATAGTCTCGAGAACAAAACTCGAAAAACAGGATCGCCTCCTCCGCTTCAAAATTTAAATTGGACACAGTTTCAATCTCATTGAAAGTACAGCCTATTACGGGTTGAAGGTGAAAGAACTTTCTGTACTCTTCCATTTCGTTATTAAATAATGCATGTTTAAATAGATCATTTTCACCAACAGCGACAGAGAGGCATTCGAAAAGGCGACACAAAGCCCCCTTCACGCCTGATTGAAGATGGTTCTGGCCTAGCCTACAATGTACACAAACATGATCCCTTATAAATCCTGCAGTAGATAATGTTTATGAATGTCACTCTCGCAGTGTGCAGGGAAAGCATTTTTACGACTTAAAAAATATTTCATTTTTTGTTTTCAAAACAAGCGGCACACACACACTCTCTCTCTCTCTCTCTCTCTCTCTCTCTCTCTCTCTCTCTCTCTCTCTCTCTCTCTCTCTCATCTTTGCTAGCTCTGCGGGAAATATCACGTTGTGTATGCTGCGTAGTCTTATAACATATATATATTTTTTTTTTATATTTATTCATATCAATTGTTATGTTGTATGGGAGTTTAACGCTATAACGTTTTTACCAGATACTTTACGGTGGTAATAATATGTCGGTGAAGTGTGCCCTCTTCGATGAAGAAAACGTTTTTTTTGTTTTATTAATGTGAACCATAAGCAAAGAATTGCTTACAATACTTATTCACATTGTTGTATGGTTCATGGAACGTTTAAGCAAACGTAGACATAACGCATTTGGGGTTTTTTGTATCTTTTTTTTATCATTCATTAAGCTTTTTTCCACGAAATTAAAAAAATATCATCATTAAATCACGTGATGGTGTTTTGTATTTGTATTTGTAAATAGTTAGTATTGTAAAATGATTATTTATATTGTACTTGGCAAATAAATTTATGTTCTGTTCTGTTCTGTTATGAAAAACAATTGGGTATTTATGTAGAAAGGATTACAGAGCATATAGGCTTACACACGTGCGTACTCTAAAACCGTGAAAGACTCGATATTCCTGTCGATATATTTGGTCTAATAACGTGTGTCAGCTTTTCATGAAATTGAGTCTGAACTGATGAAAAAAGTGTGATTCTTTTAATATAAT
Source organism: Cerastoderma edule (assembly GCA_947846245.1). NCBI lineage: Eukaryota > Metazoa > Mollusca > Bivalvia > Cardiida > Cardiidae > Cerastoderma > Cerastoderma edule. The sequence goes on from OX401421.1 coordinate 2,373,153, forward strand.
CATATATAACCAATGTATTTCATAGCTTTTCACTCTTGAAATGGTCATAAAATAGCACAACAACGCACCTACAAAGACTCCAGGCAATATGCCCTGGAAATCCTAGTTTCTGTGCAGTAAAATCAGTTGTTGTCGAGTCTTTGAACTAATGCTTCCTTATTGCGTTCGGTTCATATATAAACGTTTTCTTACTGCATTTTAGATTGTTATAATATTCATCTAATGAAGAAGCTTACATTTGTAACAGGTAAAAAATAATAATTGAGGAAATATTCGTTAAACTCCCGTATTCACGCCTTAAGCTTTGAAACAAGAGACTGTTTGTTCCCGATGCGATGTCATTTTTTTTTTTTTTTTTACTTTACTATGGTTATCCAACACGTATCACAACCGCGTTGTTAAAGGTAGTATGCAAGTATGCAGGCATAATAGGTGTTTTCATAATTGTATTAGTTACTTCTGTTTACTATTCAAACGTCAACTGAAAATCTACTCCACGTTAAACGACAATTCATCTTCCTTTTCAAATTTCAACATCTGTCGTCAAGCATATCTAAGTTTCCTCTAGCATTAAACTTGAAATAAGGTGTTAATAAAGTCCATCTATTAGATTGCCCTTTAGGGCTTAATCAAATGAGATACGAGACAGTCAGTCACTTATATATCCTCTCTTCTCACAAGGAATGTAACTAGTCGAACAGTGGTGGCGGTTCACAAGGTGATTCATAAGGCCCTATGACTCAAGGTCAAGTGTGTTTGTTTATTAAGTATTATATCTCGTAAATATTTCTTTAGTTACATAACGATTAACGATAATGGCTCATTAAGGATGGAGGAAGACTTCCTTCTTAAAAGTATGATAGCTCTTAAGAAAACTGCAACAATGGGTGAAAAGAGTAATACACAATAAAACAACATGATAAACATGCGAAAAATACCACCACATTATTTTGACAAAATAACGCCTATAATATTTGTTATCGATGTTTTAAAGTGCTTGTTCACACATTGTGTAGTAAACAAGTCGAAAGAGAGTATGTGAGAGAGAAAGAAAGAGGGAGAGAGAAAGATAGAGAAAGAGAGAGCAAGAGAGAAAGAAAGAGAGAGAAAGAGAGTGCGAGAGAGAAAGAAAGAGAGAGTGAGAGGTGGGAGAGAGAAAAAGAGAGAAAGAGAAATGTTATATAATCTTAAGGTATATATGTGTATCGAAAACGAGTAGCAAAATCGGCTTATGGACCGGTTTTATGTATGAATGGTACACTTTTTGACCTACTTTCGGGTTTGAATATCGCATCAACATAATGTTTGTTAAAGAGCAAATATATTAGTAAACACATCATAACTTCACAGCATGTTACTAATCACTGATATATTGTCCTGTCATTAAACCGTTACTATTGGGAAACAATCGTAATGTTTTGTACTATGCCAATGACTTTGATTTACATTGTAAATTGAAATATTGTATTGTATTGGATGTTGATTTTTTGTCACAGTGGTTTCTTTTAAATACTATGAAGAAATACGTTTTAGTCTTATTTCCTCAATTGCTTCTGTTTTCATTTAAACACTTTTCTAATTTCCAAATAGGTTTGGAATTGGAACAACGTATATTTTCGTTCACTTATGTGCAACGAAGGGTTTGGTTGATAAGTGTTTCGGTTTTATCTCTGTTGAAAATTGGCCTAAACGTATAACGTACATGTTTTCGTAAAGTATATAGCGATGTGTCTACCATAATTAACCAGTTATATAGATAAATATATATATCTGTTGTAAAACTCTTTCAAAAGTAAGAAAGAAAGTTCAGCACCTATAGAAAAGTCCTGATCGGAAAAGGGAATTTGCTTTGCTGATCTTATTCCATACCCCGGCCTAACCCCAAATTTAAAAATATGTTATAAATCACAGGCTGTCAGATAAAGTATCTTTAACATAATTTCCTTTTCTCTTAGCCCCTATCGCACAATAGCATTCGACTTGTAACAACTATGACAGTATAATCATGACCAAATAACAGGATGTGTACGTTGTACACGCAACATTCACAAAGGACCCCTTTTATTTTGATCTGAACATTTGGGCCACAGTTAAAATTCAAATTCACAATGCCAAATAATACTTCCTGATTCAATATAAATCTTAACATCTATCAAACATTATGTTAACACAATAGCATGCGTTGAGAATAGACCGAGTTGATCATAACATTGATATCGACTGGAGACTATTTGCAAACTGTTTGTGGTAAGTGGAAATTTCACTCATATATAGTTCGTTCCTTATTTCATATTTCAACAATTTATATCGATTAGTCAAAAAATAGCCAAATTATATTTGTATCTAAATTCACGATGACTTGAATAGTACTGTTAAAAATAAGTACACCGATGCACTTACATACATTCTTCTTTTCCCCTCTCTTTCATTTTTGTATTAATTTTTCCTTAAGATTTAATCATACAGAGTGTCTGAGTTGAGCCCTTCTTTCTTAAAATGGTATACTATAGGTTATATTCTTTTTGATTTCCAATTCTTTAGATAAAGGTATACTTTCTTTAAAAGAATATGTATGCCTTTCAAATCGACAGCAAATGATCGCACGTATATAAATTATAGTAAGTCGGCTATATGAAACATCTTCTAATGTCCTTTGATTCTTCATGCTCTAACTTTTTTAGATCTGGGAGTCTAACAAACCTCCGTAACTTTACGTCTACATTTACGGAATTGACGTTACCCTTCATTTTCAAACGTACATGTAGGTCCGTTTGTGTGAATAAGAAATATACATACATTGCAAAGCACGATAAGTATGCAACGAATATTGTTCGTTTTCCGTATTCGACTAACTTAACGCTTTATAAGATGGTTATATGTTTTTTCAATTATTATATGTACTTTTACGAGGAAAACAATCGTAAAAACCCTTGTGAGACAGGTCCCTAGTCTCGGTCTAATTGTATATATTAGTCCGTAAAATACGTCTTTTTTCTTGTAAATCTAAACGTTATACGCGTAAGATTCATCAAGAAGTCTTTAATTTAAAATAGAAAGTCGACATCAACCATTGAAGTGTATATTAATCGTTATCCTAACACATTTTTCCCATGCGGGATTTATATTCTGGTTCAAATTGAAAGCAATAGCCGAGGATAAAAAAGAATGAATGAACGTGGAATGAATGAACGTGGAAATAATTGTAAATTAGGTCGCCTTGCTCATGGTAGGTCGTCAATTTACAGTCATTTGTGAGACAGGGATCGGTAGTTTTCTAGTTCGTGATCTTTTATTTCCTATTTTCTTCACCTCAAAGACAGACACCACTGCCAGCTTTTGTTACCCAAATCGATGTAAGAAAAAGTTGTATTTTGTGTACGATAGTCTACATTGGGTGGAGGGAATTGAGGAAAACGCAATTATAAGACAGTTGACTTTTAATTAGTAACTGGTTTCCGTAGGGGCACAGGGAAACTTTTGCAAACATAAAGTTACATTGGCATATTTTGTTTATTGTTCCCTTGATATACTCTGCATTGCATTTTTGGGTTATATGTTAGGCTATCTAAATTGTTAGTTGTTGTCAATTGATTGAGGAGCATTATCAACACTTGAAGATAAATAAAGTTTTTGATGTAACAACTATCAACAGTGGTATCGCATTTGATGGGCTTATCTGGACTGCATAGTCTGATCTTACCCGTTTTCCAAAGTTAGACGAATTTCATAAGGCAATGCCAAGCGGTTTTTGAAATGATATCGTAGACATGGACACATTGCTCTCACAAATCAATATACTTCACGCTGAATGACAATCCTCAAAGTGTGGTTCAACTGGTATGTTTTTTTTTGCGTGCTGTTTTAATCCTAAATAATATAAGTACTTGCCGTTGGAATAAACTAGTTTATTGATATAAACTATTTTTAAATATTTCACCGATGTGTATAAAAACTGTTATGAAAATGTGATAATGTCCCCGTCAGGCACATCTCTGCTTGTTTGGTACATTGGGTTTTGATAGGATACTACAACGACATAGTTTTCATTACTTTGATAATGCCGTGTGCACATGCTATTGATTTGACCAAGTCAGGAAGTTTCTTGAGGGGGAATGAAGTGTAAGAAGCGTAAGTTAGACTGGTATTCATTTTCCTATTTCCTTTTCAAATGTATGAACATAAATTGAGTAAATACATGTATGAAATTTAAATTGCATGTTTATTCGCCATTATATTAGAGTTATATTATACTTTTCTGAATGATATAATGTGTCTCATTTAGAGATGTGAGAAGATGTAGAGTAAGAGAAAGCGTAAACAAAAGGTCGTGCAGTAGATACAATACAAAATAGACAATGTATTTGTCAAACAATGGAACAACAGACAAGTGGTTCTTAATCATTGGCAATTTCTACGAAAGCCGTATTTATTTTGGGACTCGATTAACAAGGTGTTCATGTATGACATGTCTGGGTAGTTCTTTAAGCTGGCCAAGAAGCGTTCTCATTGGATCATTCGCACGGAGTTTAATAAATGATTACAGCATGGTCACGTTCCTATGAGACGACTTCTCGGTACCGTTTTACAAAACAGTTTATGCGTAAAATGTGTGTAAGTTCAAAACAACATTTCCTTTTATTTTAATAATAGGCTGCGCAATACTGCATGGTAACACATCGTTCGTCTCGTCATACCGATAGCCTTGGAATTAAGGGTTGTAATTACCCTTAGTATTTCCTTTTACAGAGTTTATCTTATTTACTCAAACGGGAATATATTATCTAGTGGAAATGCTGCCTGACTCCAAATTCAAAACAGCGTGTTAACAAATGAGATATTTTGCTAGTGAAGATGAAATACCGTTAAGAACTTACATTATTGTATTGCGATAAAATGTCTGAAGAGAACTAGTTTCTGAATTGATTCAACAGGTGCCAATATACCTAAATATACAGGCCGTATGCAGTGGGTTTCAGAACAGTTGCAACACTTGTACATATAAGTATAATTTTATTCAATTTATACCCACTCTAGATACTTTACTACGAACTATGTAAACTTCCAATGACTATTTCGCAGAGTATCTCAAGCAACATTACCGTTGTTATAATGTTAATCAAGCTTTAAATAGCTATGAAGAAAATCTATAATGTTTTTGACTTATCAGAGACCGGTTTCTGGTCCCGCAGGCGAGTTTAACGTGTTTGACATTGGTGCAGTCGGCCTCTATAGCGATGGGTCCCGGGTTTGATCCCGTATAGGCAATGTGAAAAATGCCGGGACTAACCCACTATTTGCTGCGACCACTGGTTAAGAATCAAGGAAGCTTGGAATTTAATATTCGCTTACCATCCGTCGAAATACATATAAATGAATTAATTCACTCTCTTAAGTGTGTGAAATTTGTTCGAGGCTTTTGGATAACACCCTTTTGCAAGGGTGTACCATAAAACCGAATTTTGTGAAAATGCTTTAGATATTACCCACTACCCCTGTTGATTTTACAACTGCACAAGGACAACATTACATGGAAATATACCTACACAGGTTTATATATATGCGATTTCGAATTTATTTGGCAAGCGAAAGCATGCAATTTACAATACAGATAATATAAGAAATGTGTTTGTTACAGTGTCCTGTGCAGATACAACATATACCATAAAGACATGACCAAGGAAAAAGAAAGGAAAAGGACTATTCGGTCAAATGGGCCGATAAGACACCTTAGCGGTTGAATACAACATAACTACGTACATAACATGTATTAAAGAGTGACAAACTTTCAGGTACACTAAACATGTTTGTATCCATATGGATATAGTTGGTCACAAATGTAGCAGTAAAAGGGGAAACTCCCCCTAGTTTAATGCAAACCGATCATTTACGCATCAACGATTTTCAAATCTCAATACGTTTAACACTTTTATGAGACAACAATCCAATGCGTCCAGGAAGTTAACACTTTTCTCCCTCTAGAACGGACGACTTTAAACACAATCCGGTAGACGAAAACTGCAACATTGAAATAAACGTTATTTATTACGAGTAAATAATCTCATTTGTCGCTAAGTTGTTAATGCTGGTGGTTTTTTTTTTGGCTTTTTATATACATGCTCATTCATCATCTCTGTTTTTTTTCATCTTTGATAAAAACTATTATTGCTAACTGCACTCGAAAGAAAAGACATCTGAAAAATAATGTTACTTAAGGAGAATTTTCTGATTATAAACAAATTCTCCCTTTGTCGTAATGTTTGTAAGTTTCCCGTTTGTAATGATTGGTTTCGCCAACATTTTCAGGTTTTTTTTCTTTTTTTTTTCATTTCGATATCTTATAAAAAAGTTCGTCTGCATTTACAGACCCAGTAAAGGGTAAACGTTTGAGATCTTAAGTGTCTATGTACATTCTTCCTTATACAATAGAGGAATTCTCTAATTACAAATCGGGGGGGGGGGCGGGGCGTTAAACCCATTTACGTTGAATAAATGCTCGAAAGTGTTTACATCAAAATCGTCGTTCAGGGCTAGCCCTACATCTTAGTTTGAAACCAATGGTGTAGTGACATGTTGACGTTAAAGTGATTTACAGGTTGATTATCGTCTTTAGATGTGCAAATGCCGAGATACCGAGAACGTCTTTAAAGTGTCTTTATACGATTTAACTAAGCGAGCAGTGGATATTGGTAGTGAGACAATACTAGAAGTTGAAGTTTATAAATAAAGCATTACAGGACGGACTTCATATCGTACTGTATGTAAGTAACTATTATTCAAATTGAAGAAGTTAATAATTCATAAGTTATTGTAAAACGAGTTTACGTTACATGTTGTACTTGTCTTTTATTTACTCTTTTAAGAAAATTTCTTTTTAGAATTTGAAGTTCGTAAGTCAATGGACTTGACTTAGAAATAAGAAAGTTTTAATAGCTCAAACTTGTACAAGCAAGAAGGTAAAAAGCGATTATACACAAAGCAGACTTGAAGTGTTGTAGGTCTATTGTTTTCGAAAAACTACTCATGGCATTGTGTTTCAATTGATCACGCTGAAATGTAATTAGCTTAAACTGTTTCAATAAAAGGAAATATGTTTGGAAACATTCGACAGACGAGCTTGTGAAATAATGAATATATCTTTATTACTGAAAACACTATGACTTAAGTAAGTATTTATCTGATATATGTACAACTTTCATATATGTGCCTCGTTGGTAGGACTGAAGATTTATGCATTTTTCAAATTTTTTTCCGTTTTATATAGACTGCCAATATATTTATACATCTATATGATGTGTAAATTATCATTTTGTTGTAAAGTTTTTAAGCTTAACGTTTGTAATTATTTGTTTCATCAACATTTTCCGTTTTTTTCTTTTTCGTTTCGAGATCTTCTTATAATTTCTTCTGCTTTCACTGATCCAGTAAAGGGTAAATGTATGATATAATATATGTCTATTTACATTCTGCCTTATACAAAAGGGGAATGATCTAGCTACCAATCCAGGGGTGTTAAAACACATTTAAATGTTCGAAAGTTTATGCAACAAAATCGTCAGCTTTAAATAACACCTGTCAGTCAATGTTAGCCTAACATCTTAGTTTGAAACCAAAAGTGTAGTGACATTTGAAAACATTAAAGTGTCTTTACGATTAAACAATATAAGCAGAAGATATCGGTAGCGAGACAGAATTACAAGTTGAAATTTTAAAAAAAAAAAGGATTTCAGGACGGACTTCATATCGTACTGTATGTAAGTTACTATTATTCAAAATGAAGAAGTATATACTTTATAAGTTATTGTAAAACGAATTTACGTTACATAGTGTACTTATTTTTCTTTACTGTTTAAAAAAAAAACTTTATGGTTCGAAGGGCGGCAGCCAAGGCCGATGGACTTGACTTAGAAATAAGGACGTTCCAATAGTTCAAGCTTGTAAAAGATTATAGCTTAAAAGTGAGTACAGTGACTATAAATAGCAGACTTTACGTGTTGTAGGCCTATTGTTCTAAAGATCTAAGCGTTTGTAGTTTGGTGGTCGTGGTATTTTGATCAAGCTAGAATGTTATTAGTTTAAACTATTTTAATAAAAATAGATAAGTTAGAAAAGCTTTGACATGCGATCTAGCGAAATAGCGAATATATCTTAATTACAACATCACACGTTCATGGAAACCAGTATAACTTAAGTGAACGTTTTACCCATTCATGATCAACTCTTCTTGTTTGTGTCTCTTTGGTTGATAATATGTTCATTATAAAAAGTATAAAAAAGTTGTTTTTGTTTTACAACGACTATCAGTGTATTTATACATCTTTATTCATACTGCTTGCATTACCTTGCCAGTCATGCACACTATCTTTTTTAAACCCACATGAACAAGATATATATACATGTTATGGGTGGCCTTATCTGACCTTATCGATAAACTCCAACATGTCAAATAAGATAGTTCTTGTCTTCAGAGAAGTGTAGTGTCTAAACGGAAGCTGTTGTATTCAGACGAGTGAAAACGATACAACTGAGCATTCAGGGTTAGATATTCACTCAAGTCCTGTGGTCCTTGACCACCCGTTTTGCCTGTAGGACTAGTAACGCTATAGTCTGGATGGTCCTTCTGAACATGAGAAAAAGAGGAGAGTTCATATGAAATCTTACCTTTACATATAAACGTATCAATATATTTTAGAAGGAACGATATTGTTACTAAATTGCTTTATATCCAATGAGGAAAATCGTAATTTTATGATATTTAAGAATTGACATCATGGCATCCTAAGGTCCAGTTGAAGTTGTGCAGGATTCATATATTGTACAAGAGACTAGTCCTGTAGACCGCCTTGGTATAGAAGTAATTGTCAACCCCTGGCATCCATTTAATTTGTTAACGATTGATTGCCGACATCACCCAGGAATTCCGATTGTAGCAATTTAAAAAAATTGTAGTTTATAGTTTGAACTGTGTTCACTGTATGAAAAACACAACTTTCAACAAATGAGTCCATTTCAAAACTGTGATGACATTTTAAATGAAAACGTCAAGATTTATGCAGAGGCTTTTACTCTATGTAAATATTCTTTTTATCGTTTATCATCCTTTTTAAGCGTGTGATCCCATTTATTATTGATTACTACTACAAGTACCATTTTCAAAGGGGTATTGTATATTATCCAGTTCTTGCGTCTATATTTTGGTGGAATAACACAACTCTTCCCTAATAAGATATAAATTCCCTCTATTATCTAGATTATTGCTTGTATCGAGTGAAATAAGGGAATCACTGTATAAAATCTATGAACTGAAATATCAATTGCTCATAACGTTTATCTATATTCTTAAATTGTGGCCCTTCGAAATAAAAGCATACTAACCGTGGTAGTTCAACATCATATATAATAATGTTAAAACACGCGAAAGGGTACGCATTATAGTCATTTAAAAGCAAACTAGTGCTCAGAGAAACTGCAAAACGGTGTAATATGAGTTATAGAATATGATTAAGTTTGTTGAAAAATAGCCAATAACCATCATGTCAATGTTACACCTGCATTAATCATTATCTATTTTTCAACGTGCTAATTTTCACAAATTTGGAGCCCACCAATTAAAATTCATTCTTTGTATTCGAGTAACATCTAAGATAGCAAGAAGTGCTCGGATTAATGAGTGGCGATCGCCTGGTGGGAAATATCATGTGGAACACATCAAATAACGTCATTGATCTAATTATACAACGTGAACATTCAAAATACAGAATTGCTTAGGTTTTATTGGTTTTCAACGTTTCGCTGCTGACCTTGTTTTATCGCTAATCGTAAACACACCATATGAACGTGTTACAGTATCAATTTCTCTTCAATTTCTCAATGGTAATTGATCTAATTTTAACCTCTTTATGCCATAAAGTCATTCTAAAATAATTTAAAAAGTCAATTGATATTTTATTTAGAAATTAATATGCTGTCCGTATCAATGAATGTCAAGAAGATTTGAATCGATCCCCAAAACATATTATTTTCGGTGAGTTGCATGTATCAGGTAAAACCACTTGTTTTTCAAAATATGCATGCTATGTTGTGGGTAGCGAATAAAGGTGTGACGATTTTAAGTGGTTTTTACTGAATAAAGTTTGTGTTGCGTTGTCAGGGAGAAGGGCTGGCCTTCTTTGTATGATCTACTTTGGAAATTATATAGAGTTACATAGAATGAGTTCATTGATACACCTTCCATAATTGTGTGGTGGAGATGTATCGCATTTATATTGCATATATCGTAAACCGTTTAAACGTTTTTAACAATGATGTTAATTTGAATGACCCCTAGGTAAGTAGAGGTATTTTTAGATACCTCCATTACGTGGGTTTTAGAAATTTTTGACTGGGTCTGTGTATACCCCAATGTTGTCATGCTAAAGCATCGATATAGTTAAAAGTATGCCATTTTTGCACTGAAATGCCTTGAAGCTCGTTCCAAATGCCTTGACGCTCGTTCCATTTTCATAAACAAAATGACATGCATTCAGCAGCTATAGTATTTGAAGTGTCTACGACGGTCGAGGCTAAAACAGTGGAAATATAAATCTTCGAAAAAGAGCTTACCGTCCTTTTTTTCGATGAAGTCAATACTGACTCCAAAGTGACGTCAAATTTAATGTGAACAAAATGTGATTGGAATGTCGATCAATCTTCCGAATATATTGATTCAACCTTTAGTCATCATAATTAGCTAACACTTTATTTATGTTTTTGACTGAGCTGGATATTTTCTTTTCGTAGATTTATGATGCATGTTTTCGTTCTTTTGTCAAAAATTAAAGGGACATTATCAAGATCGAAGACGACGTCTATATATCATTCCACCTGCATTGTTTAATTGTATATAAATTTAACAAAATATGAGGCATTAATTCAAGGTTAAATGCAAAAAAAATATTTACACAATTATATAAATATATTTATCAAACGGTGAAACTCGACTCTTCTTGACAGCAACCCCATTTTCCCGGATCACGGTACAAATAAGGAAGTTTCAATAGGTTAAGCGTGTTGAAGTTAATAGTTTAAAATAAATTTACAAACTACATACTTTACATATTTTAGGTTTTTCTTGATTCTCATATTATCTCCTAATACCATTATATAATATAAAAATGAGTATTAGCCATAAATGTTTAATATCTTATCACCAATCACTCACTTATAGTTCCTGACTATCCAATATTAATGGGTTCATATCCCCTGTGTGGATGCTTTTGTTTTAAATATATTGTAAACAACTTCTATTCTGCTACTATCATTTGTAGTATCTTTGTCAAGGAACGGTTTGTCACTGTAACGTTCGTTGAACGTTTATGCAAATTAAGGACCTAATGCTGTTTGAGAGAACATGCTGGTATACATATAGGAAACACAACCTCTCAGTAAACGACAGTGTTTTTCACTAATCGACTGTGTTTGTGACTGTGAGAGGTTCATTTGCTCGGTTCGTTACATCACTATATGAGTCACTAAATTCTCTAAAATGTGTGTTTGTTTTCATCTTTATAGGTAATAGGATAGATACAATAGATAATTAGTGTGTTTGGTTCCACAATATCATCGAGTTAAACGGATAATATTCTACGCCTTGTGTAATTACGACTCCGATCCACAACATCTTGTCTTTAATCAAATGTTTTTTCAGAATAAATACATTATATTTTTCAGAGAAAACCAATAGCATTGCAATATTTTGGAATAACCTCAATGTTAATGCCAAACAAGGACTTTCCTTTATAGGAAAGGCCAGAGCAACCATTCTTAATTCGTAAAGAATTACAAATATCAACAAAACATTCCAAATCTTCTTTTTGCTTAAATTAATTATTTTTGTTCCATGCGCGATATGTAGTTTGGCGTACTTGTGTTGATGCAAAATAAATCAACTACTTACAGGTATGTCTCGAGTATTTACTTATCTTAAATTATTAGACAGTTATTTACGTTAGTGCAAGATAGACGGAAGGGCTTTCGTGAAATGCTAAAAATCCACATGGGGTAAGAAAACAATAAGACACCCGAAGTAAACTAGCCCAGTAAAATAAATCACATTTATGTATTATGTATGTCTCTTCCTATATTAGTCTATAACAGGTGACCTCTTGTTTCATGTCTTCTTTTTCTCAGGTCAATCACGTTTGGTGTGAAGTGTTTGTTGATATGACGACTTTACCTGGCAGGACGAATGTCGGTTTCCAACTACTTTTAATAACAGTATTGTCCGCAAATAGTGTATTTGGTATGTATCTGGTGTAGTCATACACTCACTAAATGTTGATACAATATTTCATCCTTTTCGAAGTCTTTATTTTCAATCATAACAAAATGTTTTGCAAACAGTTAACTGGTTTATGATATTATTATTTAGCTTTAGAAGTATCGTAGCCTTGGTGTAAAACTATCGACGATTCCAAAACAAACTATTCGCAACATATATGTGATAAACTTTTAATGTAAACCATAACTAATCAATCAACGTATGCTAATGTAATTATCATTTGAATTATAGTTTGTAGTTTATTTTTCAATGGACAATTTGTTTTTGTAGAGACGAAAGCATACCCTTAAGTATGCAGCCGTCCTATGGCAATATTGACTTAGTGTTTATTTGCAAAGTAAAACAGAAATCCTTAATCTTGACAAAATTGACAATTATTGATGTATTGCGCCCTACTTATAGATAAGTTACAAAAGAACGACGCATTGATACTAATAGAAAGGAAAACCCGGAGTTTTGTTATCGATTCTCATGTTTTAAAAATATTTCAGCTCAAACTTGTCCCTGTCAAACACATCAGAGTAGTAGCTGTGCTTCGTGTAACACTGGATGCTATCTGTATAATGCACGATGCTATCGATGTCCAGCGAGCTGTGTATCTTGTACTCACTGGAATGATTGCGATTCCTGCACCGAAGGATACTTTTTTGGTCCGTCGTGCCAGTATTCATGTAGTAACTGTAGAGGTAACAAGTGCAATAAGGATGATGGACAGTGTACATACGGATGTGTGGATGGATATTATCCTAATACGGATTGGGCGGGCTGTTTAAAATGTTATTCACAGTGCAGAACATGTAATAGTTATACAGACTGCACGAAATGTACACAAGGTTACTTTGGTCCTTCGTGCTCGTCAATATGTTATAAATGTATAGGTAGCACGTGTAATAAGGATGATGGGCAGTGTACGTATGGATGTGCTGATAAATATTACCAACCACAAGGGCAGACAGCCTGTTACCGCTGTCCAAGTCAGTGTATACGGTGTAATGGTGATACAGATTGTACAGCTTGTAACTCAGGATATCATGATCAGTCATGTGGCTCGAAATGTGATCCGAACTGTAAATATGGCGTTTGCAATTTAAATAGTGGTGTGTGTAAGAATGGATGTGTAGATAGATATTATCAGAGCGGCACTAGATGTCTCCCAAACTGTCCGATAGATTTCTGTCAAACCTGTAGACCGGACAACCAGGCCTGCAATGTGTGTCAGGATGGATATTATCGCTTGAATGGGGAATGCTCTCCGTGCAAAGCTGTATGTTTGAATGGTAAATGTGATAAAACAGACGGAGGCTGCACTGAAGGGTGTAAAGATGGGTTAACTGGTCGCTATTGTAACGATCAGTGTTATACGAATTGTATTGCGTGTGACCAATACAATAAGGAGACATGTACATTATGTAAACCTGGGTATCATAGTCAGAAATGTGAGTACGAGTGTAATACATAATGTCAAGAGGAAGGGGGTATTCGGCAATGTGCTAAAGACAATGGAGAATGTGCCCAGGGATGCGCAAACGGGTATTCTGGATCAACTTGTTTAGACAAATGCAGTCTGAACTGCTTGTCATGTGACCAAAATGACCAACAGTCATGTGATACATGTAACCCAGGCTATTATGGACAAGTATGTAATGAAGAATGCAGTTCCCATTGCGGGATGCTAAATGATAAAAGATCATGCTATAAGGATACCGGGGAATGTCTTGTTAATTGTACGAAGGGCTACAGAGGCCTGACATGTGACGTTCCTTGTGAGGCCGGCTGTCAGAATGGATGTGATAGAGATACAGGGACGTGTGATCGATGTACGACACTCTACTACGGATCTTCGTGTGAACACACATGCAACTCTACATGCTACAATCCAAACAACGGTTCAGGTGTTTGTGACAAACAAACAGGGAATTGTTCCTTCGAATGCTCATCTTCTCAATGTAAGAAACCATTTACTCTCTTTAACGTGTCTGCTTATATTTGATATATTATTAAATTGATTTTTTTTTTCACGTAGAGAAAGAATGTACTGTGAAACTGATATGTACAATGGCGTTTCAAGCCACGTCAAAGTAAAAACGGTTCTTCTTCCAGTACAGTAAAAGATGCTTTGGTTTTGAAATACACCTCCTTAAGACAATGTTTCGACTTTACTTTCTAGATTACTGTATTCTAGGGGCGACTTGCTAAGTGTTACAACTAAATACCATCGATTTACTCCATATGAAATTGTATAATATACTTCTTCGTAATGGATTTCGTAATGTACGAATAATGTAACATACCGTTCAAACAGAATAAATGTGTATAGCATGTTGTAACTTGTTTATTTTACTTTTAAGACCAATTAAGTTGGCATTCAGTTTCAAGAATCCACAGCAAATAGTTCTAGTTCACGAATATTTATAATGTGATATTAACTGTTTGTTGGACATCGACCTTGCAAAGGTTGTTAAATTGTTGTGCAAATAACTTATCATTGCTTTTGGTTCCAGGTGGAGTTCAAAGTGGTCAGGAAAGTGCTTCTAAATCAGACAACAATGGAGCAATTATTGGTGCTGTTACAGGGTCTGTGATAGTTGTCTTGATAGTCTTGGTACTAGTAATTGTGTTTATCGTGATGAGGCGGAAACGGTAATTTGTTTGTCATCAATTGTTTACTTTTGAAAATATTTGTCAGATAATATGTTAATAGTTTTACAATTCAATAGCGTTGTTCCTTGGAAACCTTTCGATATCACCATTTTTCCACGAACCTACTATTTCCGTTTGGTCTTCAGTCGGAAATAAATAGCTGATTTTGATTAAATCCTGACTTGCGATTTAGCAAAATGCCTGTGAGATTATGTAGATTATTTAACGTGTATGGAAATATACTGAGTTCAACAACTTCTTGTAGCTAGGTCAAGAGCTGTTGTTGAGTGTACATGCACCGACAGGAAGTGTCCAACAGTCATTCTTGTCGTACTAGTGCATTTCTTATATTGCATTGGACAGATCTTTATATTTTCTGACCAAACACATGATTTATGTTGTACACTAAATGAAAAGTATACAATTACTTTCAAAATAACTTTTTTTCATTAAAGCTTTAAACATGAAATCAATGTGAATATCTTGCTACGGACTAAAAAACATAAACTACAATGACGGACACGTTCCTCTTCATCTCGAAAAAAATCAACACATGAAGCTCTTGGTTTTATTAACCATTGAGTCTCCGCCGAAATTCTTGATTTCTGATTAAATTTGTAATGACTTTTTCATTTTTCTTATTTGGCTTCGTTACCCCGCAATTAAAAGAGAGTTCATTGGTGATGTTTAAACCTATAAGAAACTATGGTATATTGCTTAACTTGATAATATATGCTAACAAAATTAGCAAAGAAAACAATTATCAAAACCGATTTTTATCACCAAATCCTCATTTGAAGAAGCTGAAGAGGAAAATATTTCGTATCACAGAAGTTATCGTTTTTCTCTATAAGATATTTGTTTGAATTTTGTTCAGATTCCAACTAAGTGTTATGTCTAGTCACAAATCATACCTAGGCTTTATGCGACAGTTGTGTAGTGGTAGAGCGTCGATTGATCCCCGTCAGCGACAAGGTGTAAGGATTAACCAAGAAGTCGGTGCTAGTACTTGTTGTGGATCAAGAAAAAAGTCATCGTGATTGGATTTGATAGGCATCGATCTTCTATAATATATAACTTAAATCAAATCTGATTAAACTTATTCACTAATTACGTAATTAGTTATTTCAGACAAAAGACGTCAAATCCTGAACCTGACGGGATGGAAGGAAACACCGGTATGTACACTGACTGCCATTCTTTAACAGACCAAAATCACTAATCATAAAATATATTAAAGATATGAATATTGCATAAGAGAAACTCGTCAAATAAGTATCCCCTGTGGTTGTCAAAAATCCATGTTCCTTTTCTTCTGTAGAACCAGTAGAGAAACACGTAAAATAGATATGCCTTGTGGTTGTCAGGAATCTGTTTTCCTTGTCTTCTGTAGAGCCAGTAGTTCTTGAGACCTTCATTCTAACAAATTAACATTTGATATCTGAAAAAGCATGACACCCTTTTCCGTACTTGTGTTTAGATGTTATTTATCAAGTATTTGGAACAGCACCGAAATAATTGTGGTGATGATCTGTGGCAATGACTATGTATTAAGTGGATCAATTTTCTAATAAACTAACACGTTTATGGCAAACCTTTCCATGCCATTTTCCAGATGCTGTTTATTCGGTACCTGACAAGAATATATCTAGCAAAAAGGTTGAATCGACAGGTGAGGTTTGGAAGTATTGTGTCATAGTATTACAACACATCAAAGAAAAACATGCGATCGTCCAATATACAACCTTATATTTACAACTTGACCTATAACCTCCCAATTTGTCTTTAAGAATTGGTTTGCGAACACAAAAGCCAGTCTCCACAATGCACCTACTATTGAATGCGTTGTTGTTTTCCCCTTATGACAAATAATCTTATTTCAAACGTACACGCTGCTAAATTTATATGTTTTCAATCTACATTACATTTCCATCCTAAGAAAAAGGGGTGACTATGAAGTTGCTTGTTTTTGTTGTTTGAAATATCATTAAAAAAATATCAATGGAACAATTACATATATCAACTATACCTCCAAATAACACAGTCATTGCGTTGAGATATGAACTTATTGTGTAAATTTTTGCCTTTTCATTCTATTAGAGAACACGATTTTAACAAATTCAAAACGTTTCGATCGGATTGTACAGTTGTACATCTAGCACTTGCATTTACATTTGGTCGATGCCGTTCTCTTCCATTAGCACTTTACGCTTTCCCTGACAAGTCTACATCCGTCCAAGCAAAATCCAGTACCCCAGCCGTTTATGAAAATGCTGTGTACTCCAATGTGGAAGATTGACCCAGGCTTCCTGAAATTGAATCTCTTGATGCCACTGAGGACGGTTTAGAAGAAATCAATCAAGATGATATTGATAAAGGAACGTTAGCAGGTACTAAAGCTACTTGTTTGAATAACACCATAAGGAAATATTAAATTTACTCTCCATATTTCAATTACCATACCATCTCAAACCAGTGACACTTTTAACTGAGGACGACGCTTAGAAAATCGTTTGAGACAATGTTGTTCAGGAAATTTCATAACGTAGATTTGTAACACACTTCTTGGTATTGTTATATGAAGACTCCTCAGGGGAACTTAACCATGAAAAGAACGACGACCTAAAAGCTATATATGTAAACAAAATTGATAACTGCGCTTTGGCAGTTACGGTTGATCTCGTGATTGAAACACGTCTCGATAAACCAAACATTCAAAACTTGACAAAACTGGGGAATACCAAATAAATTGTTATTGATTTAATGGTTCAAACAATAGAAATTGTTGACGAAAACGACAGCAGTACTGTCAAAGTCAAAAGCTAGTTCTAAACACATTTCTTTACAGAAAGCTTATGAAGATGCTCGTATCACGAAGGGAAATAATCGTTAGCTATAACTTCGTTTGTTTTTGAACATTGAACATATATCATAAAGCTGACATCCAACATTCTTAATAACACATGTATTTGAATTACAGACGTTGAAGTTCAAAAAGTGGACAATTATTATAACATATACGGCTTGACCAGAAGTCGGATTCAGTTGGACAAACTAAACACGTATGTGTCATCTAAAACAACAGAAGGCTTTGAAAAAGAATTCAAGGTAATATTTCCTCCCACGATGGTATCAAGTAAACCTTATGAACGCATTTAAAGTTAATTGTGGAATGAATTATTTTCAACAGATATTGATTAATCATTTTGGTAACATAAGTTTGTCAATTGAAATATTTTTGAGCAATGTTAAATTTAGATAAAACGAAAAAGTCCTTGTTTCTCTTGACACGAAACACAGACTCATATAAACATATATGCAATAACAGTTTTTGTTTGTGATATGTTTTCAAGTACAATAGCTGTCTTATACTATAGAAAATAACACAGTGTGTTTAACACATAGTTCACATTGAACAAATGGCTCTTTACCATTTTTAACATATTTGCCATATGTAACCAGTTTTAGAACGAATGCAAAAGAAGGTATTGATTGTAGTAAATCAATGAGGAGTCAGGGTGAAATATATTAGAATACAACCTTATTCAACTGTCTATGTCAGTTTATAGCATCACATTTTCTTCACGTTGTATCAATATTTTTATACAGAAACTCCCAGAAGGTTTAAATCGTCCTTATGGTGATGCTGTGTGTCCAAAGAACGTCACCAAGAATAGATACAAAGGCATATATCCATGTAAGTTATCACACAACACGGAGTAATGCAGACTTTAACAAATTTAAACTGCACTCACGTTTGCAAGATGTTTTACATGCTCTTCAAAAGTGAAAACATGTCATGAGAGGTATGCAGAATGCGCTTATTAAAACGTTATCAGCCTGGCTACTCGTTCCTTTGAATTGTTGTATTTTTGTTTGTGTTACCGCCATGTAAGCCACTTTTTATTAAAAAAAAAAATTACTCCGCAGTCACCTTGCATATATATTTTCTGTGGTAAAGACAATCTTTTTTTAAAATACTTTCTTTACGATTAAACCCCATCCTAATGAGTGTTTATAGGTATTGGGCGGGTACAGCTTGGTCAATAAGCAAAAACAAAACGATTCCAAAATGATAACTCTGTTAAATTACAGAACGTGGTTTACGTTTAGCCTTTTCTTACTGAGCTATCATTCTTTATTATTGTTTGTTTGCCATTTAGATGATGCAACACGAGTAAAGCTTGAGGGGAACGGTAACGGTTATATCAATGCCAGTTATATAGAGGTAAGACATTTGGTAAATCGTTCTTGAGAGCTTTGTAAAAATAAGAGTTATCTCTATTTCTTTTAATTAGAAAAAATGATACCAAACTTCCACTGCGTGTTTGATTTCTATCTTATATTGTTAAATAATAGGTAATAGCAGTTAATATTTGTTTGTTTATTTTTTTCAGGGTTTTGGAGAACTTGAGAAGACATACATAGCATCTTTAGGTAAACGATGATTTTTTTTTCGTACAATTTCAATCATAAATTTGCAGCATATCATCAAGTTCAAATGTCCAATTATATGTTGACTTTTGCGATTTGTATATTATTGTTTCGACTTTCTAACTTGTTTTTTTAATCGAAATAGTATTAAGAAGGGAATATGTCGTTTGAATAGTAGATTTTTCAAATTACGAAAATATTAAATGACATCTAATAGCGAAGTACAGTCAGTCATTCCTTTGAATAACGAGTTTTTTAATTTGTTATTGATTAAACTAAAATGTATCCCTCCTTGTCTCTAAACAATCATGTCTTTAATTAATAAACAAAGACTATGATGGTTGTTTTTAAATTTCAAAATACTTAAACAATGTGATTTAATTTTATTTTGCAGGACTGATTAAAAGGTTCATGAAAGGTTATGTTGAATTTTGGAGAATGGTTTGGCAGGAAAATGTGGACAAAATAATTATGCTGACAAACTTTGAAGAAGGAACTGTAAGTATTTTTCCAAACATTTTTCAAATTATTCCTTATTTTGATTTTATTGTATCTATTTTCCCCAATGACCATATAAAACAACTTGTGTTTTGTTATTAAAGAATCCCTAGTCACGAAAATATTAGACATACCAGAATCAATGTCATTGCTTACCTTTTCATTGTTTGGTTATCAAGATTTTAACTACTATAGTTGTTTTATAAATACCTTTATACAGACAATAATTAAGATCATATTAAATAGATTCAATGAAAATGGCAACGGTATTTTTAAAACAAAACTCTTTTTCTGAAACAGTACCATATTTTAAATTGCATGAAATGGTGTGGGATTTGATACGATATGATATTTTAAAATGTCATCTATTCAGAAAGAGAACTGTGATAAACTAAGTTCACATTGTAAAAATTGGATGGAAATGGCAACGATACTTTAAAAAACACTAACCCTTTTCTTTTATATTATCATATAGTACATTGGATGAAATAGCGCGGGTTTTTATACGATGTGATATTATAACATAGGAATAGGAATGGAATCGATGTTAAAAAAAACGTTTTCTTTTATATTACCATATTGTACTTTGGATGAAATAGCTTTGATACTATATCCTCTTTTAATATCTCATCTATCCAGAAAGAGAAATGTGACAAATATTGGCCGGATTTTGGTCAAACAGAAACTTATGGACATGTTGTAGTGGAGTGTATCAATGTGGAAAGGTTTGCAGATTTCAATATCACCAAACTAAACGTGTCAACTTTTTCGGTACGTAATGTCTTGCCTATATAATATAGGCTTTGAGCCTGTTTTCAAAATATTAAAACATATAACAATTAATATAAAAACATATAACAATTAATCTATTTCGTCATTGACGATTGGTATATCTTTCAAGTGCTGAAGTGTCTTATTGTCACCAACAAATGCTAGTAGCAATGGTTTGCAATGAGTGCAATTAATTAACCACTAGTTGTATTCAAAATCAGTATTTTGACAATTGATCTGCTTTTGACTATGGATACCATTATTATTTTCCATTTAAACGTCGAATAAGCACTGTAACCTAAATCTATAGATTTATTACCTGTACAACACTGTATATAAGTATGCATGTAGAGAGTTAAATAATATATATCGATGCATGTGTACAATGTATGTATTTGCAATCGGGAACTGAAATACAACGTGCTTGATTGATAAAATGTTATTTTCTTTTCTTGTTTCCCTAAATTCACTCATTAATCAAACGTTAAGCCTTACAACCAGTTCATATACGATATATCCACTCTGTACACACACTGTTCCCATTGCTTCGAAACAAAAGAACCGTCTCCAAAACACATGGAGAACATGATAATGAATACAACACTTTGGTTTTCATACCAATTATTTGACATATTTTCATTATTCAGTAACGTGTTCAAAATGTTTTGTTACCTAAAATAAACATATTCATATCATAAACCATCTGTTATATCTTATATAATTACATATTTAGTGAAGCATTTTTATATTACGGACTATCTTTAATCTGTGTTAATGTAGCATATGCCAACCCTAAAGTTTACATTACTTTCGATGTGATATCATTATACTCGGAAATTACAAATATATTCAATTTATATATAAGTGTTTATGACCCCTTTGGTGTCTGCTATATGAGGTATTTAAAGGAATAACATGTCTAAATGGTTATGTATAACCACGAGTAGATCTTGTAAACCTACTGTTTTCCAATTACAAAACAATGAATGACATGTATTGTCACTGTTCATTCCAAAATGGCTGTCCTCGTATCTGTCATTGATACAAATTGGGAATACTTATGGAACTTCGTATACAGTGGTCGCGTTATGCAACTATGAATTGTATTGTTGCGTTATTTCATATAAGACAAAACACGACCTCACTTAACTAAGGTAATAAAGTATTTTATTGCTCAGAACCCCGAGAAGACAGTAATTAACCATTTTCACTTTACCGCCAGGCCGGACCGAGGAACTCCGAGTAATGTTGTGTCGCTCGTCGAGTTTCGAGAGTCCGTAGAAAGGGTTAAGAGCACCACTAAAGGACCCACTGTTGTTCATTGCAGGTAAGTAACTAATGCTTCTGATAAACAACTGCTTTACCAAATAACGAGATAAAACGGGCGATACCTGATACCTGCTAATTATGGTTAATCTGGAATGGTACGTTCATATAACGAGTAATCTTTTAAACAGTATATCGCGATCAGTCATGCGCTTTATTGTTGTTTGGACGTCTTACCAAGTTAGAGGAGAACTGCGCAGTTTCTTTCTATGTCAAACGCATGTTAGAATTTGTCAAATAATCATGATCAATCATCATGTTGAAGAAATATATGTGTCATTTGTTTATGGCATTATGACTGGTAACAGGTTTTAAGGAAACATAATACTACTTCGATATGTTTAGAAATAATTGGTGGCACTTAATAAGAATGATAAATTTTAATTAGATGAACTTTTTAAATACGTATGGATAAAATCGTTCAGCCAAGGAAGATGGAAATGTTCATGGAAATTGTGATACTGTACGGTAAGGATATTTCGTGTCATATTTGACATTTATCAATAGCCAGTTCAAAATGTTAACTTGATGGAAATATACAAATTATTATGTATATGGTGAATATTATCCCAAAGACACTTTCTGTGTTTTGCATAGCGCTGGTATTGGTCGTACAGGTACTTATATTGCATTGGACATTCTCACACGAGAGGGTCAGACGGAGGGGTATGTGGACATATTTGGATGTGTGCTCAGTCTTAGAGGACAGCGTGTTGGCATGGTGCAAAATGTGGTAAGATTGGTTTTACACACATTAGATGTTTTCTATATATGTCAGGTGTCTTTATCAACTTTGTGCCTGTCGATTCATTCAATTTCTTTTTTATTAGTAATGGTCAAATTGTCAGTCGTTATTGCGGTTAATTTTATACTCATCAATATGCTTTGGTATTACAATTGATCTAAGGGCTTTGCATGAAAACATATTGGTTATTTTGTTATCATGCAGAAATTTAATATATTTACTTGTAATGCATAGTGTAGATTTCTTAGATGTTTTAACTTTCATAATTTGTTCAGAATATGAATATGTCTCTCTTGATTTCTATATGTACATATATGCATTGTGACATGTGTTGTTAGTTGTTTTAAACATCGTCTTTAAACACATCTTTCGAACTACTATTTATGTCCACTGTATTGCCACAAGATGTATTGCCTATATTCAAGGATCAATACCGATATCTACACCATGCTATTGAACATTCCCTAACGACTAAATGTGAACAAATAGAAAACGGGAATTTCTGCACGGTTTCTGCTGATCAAATCGATGAAGGGTTCAACGTAAGTATCGAAATCATATTACTATAATATAATTATTGATTTGTTCATACGTTTGATTATTTAACTATCATACTGAATTATATAATGACTTCACTAAAACATAGTACTTGTTTCTTTTTAATTATCAATCTGATTAAAGACTTCTTCTTCTAATTCCATTGTAAACAACATACAATGAAAGTAATTATGGCCAGGTTTATCCTAGAAATGAGAGATCGAGATATTTTATATGTTTGCTATTTTTTTTCACCCTATTTGTCTATTAAATGACATATAACTTCACCAAAGCAAAACTTGTAATGGTTATAACATGTGATAGCGAATTGGCTTGTTGTAAGCGTGTAATCCGCTCAGCAAAATAGTTTATTTGACAAAGAGAACATTTATCTCAAGAAGTAGGTCGATATAAACTAAATTGAGGCATACATTTTTATTATACTTGAAGTTTTTAAAAGCTATGAAAGAATACAAAGAGGAAGAAGAAAGCAAGGCCATCGAGAAAAACAAGAAGGAAAAACACAAAAACAGAAAAGGGGCAGATATTCCTGGTATGGTTTCATGTTGTATTTTAGTTTTCTAACCAAAGCCAGCTATTAAATAAACAGCTTAAACGTTTTTCGATTTAAAAAAAAAATTTTCATCAAAAATATCAAAAGTGTAACAAAGCGTGATTGTCAAAGTCAATAATTGTGTGGGGTATTAAAGCAATATATTTTAAACCATAACACCTAAATAGTTATGTTTTATAGCAAAATATGCACATGTAGTATTTACATTCTTACTCTACTCTCAGTGTATATTGTCATGTTGGCAATATTTAATTCGATGTATTTCATTCTCGTATTTACGTTCATTGAATTATGTTAACAATATACCTAATGGGCTTATAAGCCTTATGAAATTATGAAAATAAAAACTTTCAAACGTCCATGTAGAAATATAAAATTTAAGAAAACCGAAAGCAACAAAGAAGACAATGATCTCCACAGAAGAGCATTTGTCATTTATCGTAACGTCTTTCGGTTAAAGCACTCTACGAATTATGGTTCGGTATGGTTTTTCATTTTCAGGAGATGCAGGAAGGCCAAAGCTTTCAAACCATAATAAGAGAACAGAGTCGCAGTATATAAACGCTGTCTATGTTGATGTACGTTTGTAAAGATCATCTTAGACTTTTCTATGTTAAGTAACGTGAATTATATGTTTTCCTATACACACAACGTCAGGTATTTTCATATATAATTATAATTAATTATTTGTATAGTTTGGCACTTGCTGGTAATGGAATTCAAAACGTCGAAAGTTCTTTTTCTTATATTATGCCGTAGTTTACTATTATCTATATAAATTAACAGTGGCTTTGTCAGAACTTATTTTGATCCATCTTAGTGTTTGAGAGCGTTGTTTGGATATTGTGTACAAAACAAACCGTTAGAAAACAAGACAAATGAACAAGGAAATATAAAACTTTCATTCAATGAGGAAGGATATATTGTGTTCGTTTCAATAAGTCGTTTTATTCGACTTTGTTTTATGCTGATCTTTTTTTAGGATTTAATGTAATGCCGATAACGATTTCACTGAGGATCCACCCACAAAAGTACTATGAAATGATGTTATTTCAGAGCTTTAAACAGACAAACAGATACATACTAGCTCAGACTCCGCTGACAGCAACTATAGAACACTTTCTTGGGCTCGTGCTGCAAGAGAATTGCTCGTGTATAATAGCCCTGAACGATATCGAACACGCGCGAAAACAAGTTGGTATTCATGTTGTATTTTTTCGCTTCCTCAAATATAAAATTCGGAAACATGTATTCTTACAACGAAAGCTATTCGTCTCAATAAATATGCTACTGTCTAAGATAAACTATACTTTACATTATGCACATTGATAGCGAGTTATCATTTAAACTCTAAGTTGTTATGCTTTGGCAAGCAAATGTGATTATTTGATGCGTGGGAATCTTTGGTTGAACTATGAAACAACTTGACATGTTAAACACCGCTAAAATATCGACACTATCCATCAACCTTAAAATCAAGTCATTTGGAAATTACATGCGACATGTGATTTGCGACTATATATATAAACGTATGCACTGTACTCTTTACCATATTCTAAGTTTGAAATTGAACCTGAAGGTTGGTAACAATTCGCAAATACAGGCTGTCTTCAAAGGGATATTTATTCCTTCTTGGTTATGCAAATTTGCAAAGTGTGCAAACAATTTGGTCGGTAACACATTTTAAAGGCTTTGGTTCCAAAACTAGATCACTGTAACACTTGATTAATGTCCATGTTGAAAATATATGACGCTTATTACATTGTTTTCTAGAGTAGATAGGTAGCCCCAATTCTCTAGAGTTTATTGATTGCAATTAGATTACTTCTTTAAGCACATGTTATTGATACAGAAAAATCTTTGTAACAGAGACATTTTGATGAAGGACATTATGGATCCAAACGAACATGTTTCTTAGTGATTCAAAACCCCATCAATGATAGTATTACTCTCTAACGAAATAACTTCTCATTTAACATCTGTGACCAACGGTGGAAGAAAATACCAATAGAAGCATGCCATGAATACTTCATTCATTTAGTAATCATTGTATTTAGGCCAAACCGTAAGGTGAGACTATAAGATGTATCGGCCGGATGCATGTGTATGTTATTGTTTTGAGATGCCATTCACAAATGCCGGGTTTGGGCCATTAGAAGAACTGTCTTTATTTCGTATACATCCTGTCTTATAACATTTCCACAGACACCACAATCATCACTATATAGAATGTAACATGTACTTGTAGGATATCGGTATGTATGTTCCTGCTGGTGACAACGAATTGACCATTGGAAAGTTCAAGGTCAAGGTTACAAACAGTGAAAGTTCGCCAGAATACGAGTTACGTTATATAACAATCAATGTACAAGGAACTGTAAGTATGTTAGAAATCGAGTTACTTTATATAATTATCGATGTACAAGGACCTGGAAGTCAAACAGAATTTTAGATTATGTTACCTAATATACCTTTTGAACGTTCTTTTTCTATTTAAACAACACCATGGGTAAACATGTTATGGCGATAGTTTATTTGTGTTATAATTATTAAAGAAAGGTCATAACAATTGGGATTTTCTCATTTATTATACGAATGACGGATCCAGTGAATCAAACACATACCTATTTGAAAATTTGAAAAAAAGTTTTTAAACAAAAATGTTGGCTAGTCTAACTGAACTATGCTTCGTTATGTGAATACTGAAATCAACATAGGAACAAAACTAGTAATATAACACTAAATATAGATACTTGGCTCACACAAAGAATACATGTTGTATACTACTACATTTGCCTTTTACTCAATATTACATTATTATCATAAGGGAGATGAATTGGGATTTAGGCTGGAATTCTTCCGTTTTGATAAGGTGAAAGGAAAGCTCTCGCCTGTGGAAAAATGGCGACTGATGTAACCCCGCAACACAATGATTCAACCAATGTTCCAACTGTACGTTTAAAATATAAAACTACGCAGTATTCTTATACACACTCGTTACTGTGTACTTATTATCCAACTTTGTGTTTAGATAAAAAAAAATGCGAAGTATTCTTATTCAAATTCGTTACTGGTGGTTAATTTTCAAACTATGCATTTAAACAAACAAAAAAAACCCTGCAAATCATTTGTTTTAAAACTCGGTATTAAGTACCACTCTTTCAACTATAACGTTTCAACACGAACCAGTACAGTGTTCCTATTCATCCTTGTTAATGGAAATCAACATGATCAAAGTTCTATTAAACAGGAAAATGACGAAGTGAAGACGATTCCACACTATCAGTTCACTGACTGGCCTGCGAATTCCCCTGTACCAGCGTCAGTTGATTCATTCCTAAATCTGATCAGGGATACAGACCGCATCGTTCGGGATTCTGGGAATGAAAATGGACCAGTACTGGTCCATTGCTTGTAAGTTTAACAAGTTGAACAATTACACGTCTAAGGAATTGAGAAAAGAGTCACCTCAAATTACATTCACAATTGTTCCTATAAGAATAATATGAGTATGAGACATATTCTAATTCACATATATCATATTCAAATATGTGTGCTATTTTTTAGATTGTGTTTTAGGTTGGATATTTAATGAATAAAAACACTTTCGAATGCTAAACAAATTCAGAATGTAGTAATATAGTTAATTATTTACAGTCTTTATTAGATTGAGTCAATTTCAAAATCTTTGCAATACAATTTTTAATCCCACTATCCATATTTTCTCTCATTCGCGAAATAGAAGTTTGAATAATATTAATGGGTGTGAATGGAAAAAGAAAGCTGACTTACCGGGGTTGTATTGTTTCCGTGTTTCCGCTTTTTCTCTGTTCTATTGAAACATGCACGATTGCTTCCCGTCGGTCATAGCTGGAAGGATAAATAGTTTTGATTTGTTTCCCTCCAGAACTGGTGCTGAACGATGTGGCCTTATACCCGTCATCGCCAATCTCTTTGAGAAACTTGAGGCAGAACAACAAGCAAGTGTTGTTAATGTAACACGGCAGATAAGGGCACGACGGGCACGTGCGATACCAAATAAGGTAGGGGCGTAAATGATGTTGAGAGAAAGAACAATCAAGAGAAAATTAAATAGATATCTTGATAAACGGAATGTTGTGGGAGAATGGATATGAGAAAGATGATAGTCTGAAAAAAGATAAGAATGAGATAGACAAACAGTAAGGAAGAAGAAGTAAACAATATGGCATAAGGGAAAAGAGGCAGTGACGTGATCTATGAATGTAATATGACAGTACTAATTGAGGGAGAGATGGGTTAAGTTTGAGAGTGAACGAAGTGAAGGTTGGCAATATATACAATAAGATATCGAACGGAGAAACGTGTAGAGAATAATAACGAGTGAGAGATGATGGGGTGGAAAGTTATATACAAAGAAGAATGGAGATTCGGAGAGACAGTAAGAAAGAATTGAGAGAAGATGTGTTTCCTTTGTCAAAAATTACAACTGTACAGTTTATCAATTCAATCCAAACATATGAATTACTAGCTGCCACCCTGATTTAGTAGTCAGAGAATAGAGCGTGAAATAACATGATCATGATCAATTCCCTGTGAGAGATATATATTTTGAGGAGCATGAGTCTCTGGACTAACTCTGAATGGCGATGGTTCTACTGGTTTATGCCCTTAT
The DNA here is from genome assembly GCA_947846245.1 of Cerastoderma edule. Taxonomy (NCBI): domain Eukaryota; kingdom Metazoa; phylum Mollusca; class Bivalvia; order Cardiida; family Cardiidae; genus Cerastoderma; species Cerastoderma edule. The sequence continues at coordinate 2,401,648 of OX401421.1, forward strand.
TGGCAGTTGAATGTTTGGTATTCCTCATTCATTAAGAGTCGGGCTTCGCAAGGAAACTGAAATATTGTTGAACCCATATAAAATAAAAAAGTAAGGTATTTTAAGGCCATTAGTAAGACTATTGAATTGACTGTCTTATCTATTTCAGGAGCAGTTCCAGTTCAGCTACTCGTGTGTTAAACAGTTCGTTGAAAATTCAAGTGTTTATGCGAACGTACTGTAAGAGATATGTGCGGCAAAAGGAATACAACTGTTTGAGAAATACACATGTTCTGCCCATGCTGTGAACGTTCCAAAAATCAAGAAATGCATATTCACTGTGTTGATTCAGTGAAAAACTACAATAGACATAAGAAAAACGATGCTAAGTTTATTTACTAGAAATTGAATAGAACAAGCCCATGCTGTGAATTTATTCAAAGACATGATCAGTGCATGACAATATGTCAAAGGGAGGTAACTAGTATATTAATGTATAGCCGAATTACTCCCTTGATCCACAAACATTCCATTAACCAACACGTCATCTGGATACAAATAGGTTTCTAAAAGAGATAAACCATAACAAAGTACATTAGCATACACTTTATCTAGTTTAACTAATTGTGATATTCAGACAACGGTTTCTATGCAACTATAAAAGAAAGTGTGACTGTTTACCGAACAAATACGTAGAACAAAGACGGTAAGCGACGTTTCGAAGAAAAGAAAACTAACGCAAACTAGTTAACGTCATAGCAAACAATGTCAGGATTTGTTTATACGGTATGTGTATCTTTAAGTAAAATTGTAATGATAGTCATGTTTACACCATGATTTATCAAGATTGGACGTCGATGCATTCGATAAATGTTTTCAACCAGCTATGTGAAATCTGGTGTGATTACCTTTTGACGTTGCTAAAACGCATGTTGTACTGTTACGGAACAATATGTGCTTTATAAAAATACATTCAATGTTTTAGTTTATCAACATATATTACATGCATGTACATAAAGGAACACATTCCTTTAAATGTAAAGATAGAAGTATGACCTTCATTGGGATTAACTCATTATCAAACAACAAAAGAAGCCAAGGTAAATAATCACCTAACACAACATTAAACTGTTCACGTGACGATTGATTCAGGAAGAAATGTAAGACTTTTGCCTAAAAATGTTAATAAAATGCAAAGGGATCACTGTCTTTTCGATTCACTTTCTCAGGCATGTATTGCCTTACTTTAATTTGATAACAATAGGGAATATCTATGGCTGAATGAGAAGTTGTAATTATCAGCTGCTTCTCTTTGGGCACATGCGTTTGTCCAACGTCGCAATGGAATTGCATTTTTCTATACTCTTTATTTGATGTCGCTACACACTTAGACAAACCAAAGCATAGCATATACAAATATGTAACCAATACCAACACTAGCATGTTAAGATTTTGCTAATAGACAATTTAAACAAGTAACTGAATGGCTTTAGACTGAAGGTCCTAAATTCTACCGCTAAACGTTCAAATTGTTCACATGTTTTAATCACATAATATGATATATTTTTTAGACCAATCTAAATTAACATTTTTGTATTGCACTTAGCCCTGTTTGATAGGACGATGCCCAAACTACTTGATAAAGAATGGCTTTGTTTATGAAATGAATGATGTTTGCGATCAAGAAAGTAAATTGCAAAGAAACTGACGTTACAGAACGCATTAAAATGTGATATAAATAGCCCTGCATTGAAATATGTTTATTGAACAATTTTCCATAGACGTCACACCAAGTCCCGTTTTTTAAAACTAACTGCATTACTTTTTCTTGGCTTTAGAAATAGATGTTACTCGTTTTTTTTGTACAATCATGTTGGTTTTGACAAGTGCCAGAAGAGCCTCCTACACCTCATAAGCTATTTTCCAACCGATACTGAAGATGCCGAATAAACAAGCATGACTTCAAGCTGTTCACAAAACAATTGGAAATCAGCGAGATAGCCGAGTGCCTGATTCCTGATTATTAACATATTTCTATCTGTACAAACTGTATATACGTGTTATATGATATAGTTTCAATAAAGCATAATCACTTATATCCATATGTGTTGAATCAGATTACTTTCAAACCTGTTTGATTGTTTGTTTATTGCTTGAACCATTGATGATGGTGGTTCATCTTGTATTATCATTTGAACGGTCTAAGTCATGTTGTGGTGAGTGTGCACCGATAAATTATTCATGTTTTTCCATTCGAGTTTATCAAGATAATTTGAAAGGATTTAACGCCGTGTCAACAGTTTTACAGTTATGTTATGGCTTTCTTGGATTCACTAGTACTGGGCTTGTATCTGGTTAGTACCCTGAAGTGTTATACCACGAAAGCTTTAAGATGTGTGAACGGTACATGCGGGAATTAAACCATTGACCCAGTACTGTTTAAGCCCAATACATTGTATCTGGATAGTACGCTGACGCGTCTTGCCACGAGAGACTTTAACATTTGTAAGCGGTACAAGTGGGAATTAAACCATTGACCCTGATGTAAATATCCAGTTTTTTACACAGTAAAATACCCCTTGGCAATAACTATTGGACAAAATAAGCAAACACGAACAAAAACATAGATAGAAAGGATTCATCCAAGTTAAAGACTTTAACCACTTGGTCAATACTCATCTACTTACTGGAAGATATGCGTAATTAAACGAATAAAAAACAAGACAACAAAGTGTGTCATCAGTTAAAGAAACCCATTAATGTACCATTGATTTCAGACGAGCAATAAAAGGCGTCATGATTAGCAACTAAGTTCATTAAGTTGGCTTAGCAGTATATTGTTGGTTTTCTTCTCAAACATTTTAATAGCATCAGCCATAGTTTACAGTTTATCAGTGATGTTAGAAGTCCACCGGTTCGACATGATGTTGTTCCAGTTTTTGCCTTAGCAAATTTTTGTGGCGCCTAGTGACATAGATACCCTTCTAGTGAGTCTTATAGGCGTACACGGTCTCCTAAATGGCTGTTCTTCTTGTAGTGCACTGAACCGGCGCTAGAGATGCCAAATACGCTGCTTATTGTGTCGGATCGTATTGGCCTAAGCGTTATCCTAAATGCCTTGTGATTGCCTGTTATACTAGTAGTATACTGGGTCGGCGCCAGTTGGTGCCAAATATTATCTGATTGGCTCGTACTTGCTCGTTAAATTTCCGTATAAATGTCTGCTCGGCATGTGTCGAAGAACCCCTTAAGTTGCTAGATATTTATTTGTTTTGTCTGATACGGACTACACACTTGACGCTGATTGCTCGAAGCAAGTGGTGCGACGATTTTTATTTCAAGTTCCCTGCAACCAGATTTATTTAGATGTAATAGTTCGTGGAGTCCACTTGACTTGGCCTGCGCCAGTTTGTGCTACTTTGCGACATTGTCATTAAGGGTCTACGAGTCAGAATTTTCTCCGCCCAAGCCAATTCACATTGATAGGTGGATGCCTCGTTTTAGACAGCAATCATCTATATACATAGACAGTAAAACTTACTAGTAAATGACAGTGTTTTTCACTATTCAGATGTCATCGTGTTTTTGAGAGGTTAATTTTCTGGGGTCAAAAACTTGTTGAAATATATTGCAATACAGCTGTATAATTGATGGCGAAGTGTTAAAAAACAACCATGAAAACCCAATGGTACAAAACCAACAAAAAAACTCAAACACACCGAGTGAATCGTTTACTATTCAAATCTTTAGACAAACTGGATATATGCACCTCATCGGCGAACTGAATAAAATAGAACCAACTTATACAGTAACGTTCGTTGAACATTGACGGAAATTGGGGACTCTAATGCATTGTTGTAGAGAACATGCTGGTTTATATATGTACGACAGTGTTTTTAACTGATCGGATGTATTTTGTGTCATTGAAATGCTCATTTGCTCGGTTCGTTACAGTGCCAAGCAAAAATGCAAACGTGGGCATTTCCTCATACTGCAACCGTTGAAGAAAATGCGGTTTGCAGCACGGAAGTTTATATAAAAAAATGTTCGTCGTTGATAACATGCCGTTTGAACACACAGCAAATACAGATGTTGGTTGCTTAAAAAAGATCATCATACAAAACCAAGTGACGCACCTTGACCTTGCTAAAAAACCGCAGCTATCGACCCCTTTTCCATACTTGATAGTGATATATCTAAGTAATTTTCCTTAACCCTTTAAGGTATAGAGATAAGGCTAATCAGTGACACCCTAGGTATAAACCATCCGACTATCGGAGACCATTAACGCATACATAATCGGTCACCCTAGGTACCTATTTGCACAGGATTATTTCCGATAATAGTCACTGATTGGGGTACTGATAATCAAACCAAAATAAATGCAATTTTCGTTAATCCAATAGATTTTAACAGAGAATAAAGGACGACGAGAACAAAAGTTCCTTTAAGCTGATGTTTTTTTCTTTTTCTAGTGATACATACAAATTAAGATTAAGGTGTAGAAAATTAGACAAACAATGAAACTGTATATTTCGGTGTGAATTATACAAACTCAAAAGGAATAAAATGACGTATGTGTTCCCCCTGAGAGATCCCTTATTCGTTTTTCTATTTTGTCATCAATTGCAGGGAATTTTGTTGACGAAAAATGCCTTTCATGACGGAGATTCATGCTTTGTCTTTGTATATTTCTCAACAAAACTGAATCGTTCTCTTTCCATTAAAACCGTTTCCAAATTAAAAAAATGTTTTTCAACGCAATTTTACTTCATAAAGTATTCATACCTGGTCCTCTAATGTAAAACTGTAAAAAATCAATTCATTATGGCAACGAAACATGCTTATATTTCCGTAAAATATGTGACCATGAGTGATGAATCTACCAAAAGCTCGTTGTTGTAGTCAAAGTCCGAGGAATAATCGAATTTGCTTGTCCGCGAATTGGTAAGATTTATCAGTATTTCATCATCTTCATGCTCAAAAGACCGATCAAATGACTGCTCTGAATCTACATTGATGTCTGACCTGCGATTGAAAGCACCAAAATTGACATAAGAAGGATTATGTGCTCGACCATAATCGCATTTATTTTGGGGTTGACAGGCATTAGTTTTCCGTCATTTTGGCTTAAATAAACAGGAATTACAATACCGTCTGTTACTTCCTTAATCAAGCATTTTTCCACCCTGACGGAGTCGAACCAAGTGGACGCTTGATTTGCCTTCTTACTAACATAGAGCGTCTATCTGCATCCCTTTGGGTGACAGAGATTAACCGGAGGTTTCAAATTCGGAACTGCTTCATCACTCCCACACTAAACGTTCGAGAAGAAGGCCACATCTTTAAAATTACCAATCTTCGATCATCGGCATGACTAATAAGCGCAGAGGACCAAAGAGGAACGGAGGAGGAGGGAAACAAGCCCGCGTTTCGGAGGATGTGGAGGTCGTCCCGGTATCACTGACGGCCGAGACTGATTCGTCAGCGCAAGGTAACCGGTTCATTGATTTTGAGAACGCTTTCCTCGAGTCAGGTTTGATTGAGAATCATACATCAACAACCAACGATGTTTTGTTTCCAGCTGCAATCTCATCTGTAAATCCCGAGTCACAAGCACCCGCGGAGAACCAGATTCGGTTGGGATCCGATGATGTATCCGTGCACGTGCCGGCTTCCCTGGCAGTCAAGATATGTTCGGGGCAATATGTTAACTTGGCTATGTTGCTTAAAGGCAATATAGAGCTGAATAAGTACTGCACAGCCAGCACCCTTCACATCAATGATAAGGGCCAAATTGAGTCAAGGTCGAATCCCCTTAATGAAAAGGTCAATAATATTTCGAGCTGGACGGATGCATTCCTTATCTTCATTTCAATATACATACGGCAGCACCCAGAAACCATACAGGACCTGCTCCAGTACATGGCTATAATTCGGGAGGCTGCAAACCGCTCAAATAGCATGGCGTGGCGAACATATGACGAGCAATTTAGGTTACGCCAAGCAGTCAATCGCCAACCATTCAACACCACAGCAAACAAATTCATATCAGTCGAGGGCACTTTGTTTAGATTTTAACAATCAGGCATGCAATTTTACAAATTGCAAATTCACACACGCATGCTCATTCTGTGGTTTATCAAAAATCTTGTTTTAAGCTTTCGTGGGGGGAGAGGAGGCTTCTCAAGCAGAGGTATGGGAAGGGAAGCAAGACGTGGCAATTAATGATAGCAATGCGCTGTCCATGGTTGAAACCTCGGTTGCCTCCTTCCCTTCGTTTCCTTTGGCTAAAAGCCCCATCAAGTTAAAAAAATTGGCATATGAACTACAATTTTATGAACCTCAAAAAGCTGCTGCTATTTTGAATGGTTTCACGCTTGGGTTTCCCTTGTATTACACTGGTCCAAGACAACATGATGACACTTGCAGAAATCTGAAATCTGCCCGTGCTAACCCTGAAGTTGTTCGAGCAAAGATAATGAAAGAAATCAAATCCGGCAGGGTTCCGGGACCATTCGACAACTGTCCTTTAGTAACACTCAAGTTGTCCCCTCTTGGACTTGTCCCCAAGAAAGAGCCAGGGGAGTACCGCCTTATACATCATTTGTCCTATCCATCTGGGGAGTCTCTTAATGACTATATTGACCCTAGATTATGCACAGTTGAATATACCCAATTTGACGAAGCTATACAAATGGTTCAAGATTTAGGCAGAAATTGTTTACTAGGCAAATCAGATATTAAATCTGCATTTAGACTCCTCCCTGTCTCGCCTTTCGACTATGATCAATTGGGGTTTATGTTTAATGGAAAGTTTTATATTTACAAGGCTATGCCCTTTGGTTGCAGTATAGCCTGCAGAACCTGGGAATTATTTGCAACATTTATTGAATTTTGTGTTAACAGGCATGCTTCTGTAGGTAGCCTTTTGCATTATCTAGATGATTTTTTATTTGGTGGGAAACCAGACACTGGTGATTGTTTATCTATCATGGCAGTTTTCCAAGGGACAATGCATTCTTCAGGAGTGCCTATAGCAAATGAAAAAACAGAGGGTCCTTGTACAAAGCTTGTGTTTTTAGGTCTCTTATTGGATTCCGAGGAGATGAATGTTCGCATCCCACAAGAGAAATTAAAAGACATTTCTTTGCAAATAGATGATATCCTCTCTAGAACCAAATGCACTTTGAAACAAATGCAGTCGCTTATAGGCTCCCTGAATTTTGCATGCAGAGCTATCTTTCCTGGCAGACCCTTTTGCCGTAGACTGATTGATGCAATATGTGGCTTGTCAAAGCCACACCACTATCTTCGTATCACAGCTGAGATGAAGGAAGATTTGAAAATGTGGCAGGTATTCTTTTCCAATTTCAATGGTATTTCAGTTTTTCATGACAGATTTTGGATCTCTAGTGAAGATCTTCAACTATTCACAGACAGTGCAGGCAGTCATTCCCTTGGTTTTGGGGCCTTTTTGGCTGGTAAATGGGCATATGCTCAGTGGCCAGATCATTGGATTCAGTCTGGTATTACTGACGACATAACAGTCTTGGAGCTCTTCCCAATTCTGGTTTCAGTCAATATATGGGGTGAATGCCTTCGAAATAAGAAAATTCTTTTTCATTGTGACAATTCGGCAGTCGTTCATATAATAAATAAGATTACTTCCAAATCTGTTAGAGTCATGGCTCTCCTTCGGTCTTTAACATTGCGATGCTTTCAATTAAATATAGCATTCAAAGCAGTACATGTCCCTGGAGCCTCCAATAGAAGTGCTGACTCATTAAGTCGTTTCCTTTTCTAGAAATTCAGACTGCTTGCTCCAGACGCAGAAGCAGAGGCAACCCCGGTTCCAGACCATCTATGGAAGATCTTTTAGAAACTTTTAGGCGTCTTTTGGGGAAAAGCCTGGCAGTTAATACACAGAGGGCCTTTGATAACTCTTTGCACTCTTACCGTACTTTCTGTCAATGCTACAACTTGCCTTTGTCATTCCCTGCTTCTATAAATCATATAACCATGTTTATTTCTTATTGCTTTGAAATGGGGTTTGCACCGTCTACAATTTCCACATATGTTGCAGGAATCAGTTTTCATCATAAGGTGCGAAGTTTGTATGATCCCACTAAAGCGTTTGTAGTTAGGAAACTATTAGAAGGTTGCAAGCGATCAAATTCGCATACGGAGATTCGTGCGCCAATTACAGAGTCTATCCTCACTCGGATGTATGGTTTGCTTCCTACAGTTTATTTTTCGCTGTACGAGGCATCTCTTTTTAGGGCAGCATACACTTTAGCTTATTATGGTCTTATGAGAGTAAGTGAATTAGTTTTTACTAACGCCTTGCAGGCAGATAGACCCCTTTTTTATTCAGATGTTGTAATATCAGAAGGGAAAAACTCTATGCTTATATCCATTAGAGTATCCAAAACAAACCAGTGCGGTCCAGCAACTACACTTAAAATTCCAACAGTTCCAGGTGAAATTCTGTGTCCTTTAAAGGCAATGCAATATTTCCTCCGGATTCGGACAGAAGGCTCAACTTTTCTCTTCTGCCATGCAGATACCACTCCCCTTAAAAGATCCCAATTCAGTGCTGCGTTGGCCAAACTATGCTCGGCATTGAACCTACCACCTCATATTTATACATCTCACTCGTTTAGAATAGGTAGGGCTTCAGTCCTGGCGCTCAGAGGTATGCCCCACGAGAGTATAAAACAACTCGGTCGCTGGAAATCTTCTGCTTACAAAGACTATCAATCCCAATAATTCTTCGCTCTGCACAATTTCAGTACATATTACAGTTAGATAACAAATCCCTTAATTTTTCTAAATCCTAGATTGATAAATAATATTTAATGTCAAACACCTTTCGGTATGAGTTTATTGATAGACAATGGAAGGCTCATCCCTTCTCTAAGTCTACTTGCAGACGTGTGGCTGATATGTGATTCGCTGATAAAGAGAGCTGCACAGAGAGCTTTTTTCCGATGTCAGCAAGACTTGAAAACCAACAAAGCCATCCGCTGGCTAGGAACCGGGGGAATGTTGTGGCACCACTTGTTGCCCAAGCTCCAATTGGCCATGATGGGCAATCCTGCCCCAAAGATGATCATCATCCACCTGGGGGGTAATGATCTTACCACGCTTAAACAAGGCAAACTAATAAAAATGATCAAAAAGGATCTAGGTTACATTTCATCCATCTTCCCGGAAACTCTGTTTGTCTGGTCAGACATTTTACCGCGGTCCGTATGGAGAGGCATGGTTGATGGCCCCACACCGCTTCGGGCAATGGACGAAAAGCGGAAACGGATCAATAGGGCTGGCCATCAGGCTGTAGTTAGTTTGCAAAGGGGAAGATACATTTTACATGAATTGGAAACCAAAACAGGGGGTTTATTTGTCAATGATGGTGTCCATCTCTCTGAAATTGGAAATGATATTTTTCTCAATACTATTTCAGAGGCCATCATTTGTTTTTTTTTGAGCAATCTGAAAGAATTGTTTATGACGCTAATCAATAGGCCGCAGAATGGGGGACAAATTTAACTAAATTTGCTTTGGCGGATTCTGGCTGGCTGGGTGGACGGCATATTGGAACGGACATTAGGAAACTTTTTACAATGAGTGGCCTTAGTAGCCCTCACCACTTTTTTATACCTCCATCAATATGCTTGGTGTCTGGACTCCGTCAATTCGGGAACGGGGCACCGAGTGTTGCGATGAAACTAATGAAAACTCAGAGGAGCAGCTTGCCCCGGAGTGTCACCATAGACCAAACCTTGACTTGTGGTTTCTCTGAGGATTCTGCCAAATTCTGATTAACAAACTCGCCTAACTAAAGTATGAAATTCATGTAATGGGGAGAGTTTCTGTTTGGTGTCACTCGCGGAACCCAATTTTAGGTATTTTATTTTATGGAATTTTTAGCATAAAGAATGCATTTAAATAATATGGAGGATATGTAGAATGGAGGACTTGGATGGATTTGGAGGGATTAGCTTTTATGGGATTTAACACTGTGTTAACAGTATTTGACTTATTTTTATAGCGTAGAGGATAAAAGGATATAATTATATTAAATCGGATAACTAATGCTGTGCCGTCCACCTAATTGCCGGATCCTGTTTGCGTCCGATATTATCCACATTTTGTTTTACCTTTGTGTATTTTCATGTGAATTCTATTTGAAAGAGCTTGGTGCTCAATAAAGCTTAGTATTAAGGATACATTTTTGTCTTTACTCTGTCGACCTCCTAAAATAATACTTTAAGTAGCCGTCTTTATAACGTCAGTTTTTCGACAGCTTTATTTTCATTCGCTTTTCAACTTTTAACAACAGCTCCATGTCATAAACATCCTTTACGGGTCGCGTGTCGTATGCTCGCTCTCATTTTAATTGGATAGTATTTTTTAGAAATGTGTTAATTATCTAAAGAATTGCATGAAATCATTATCGAGTCTTTAGAAATCGGCATTGTTTTGATCTTTTATGACCGGATATTGAAGGCCTCTCATATTAATTGGGTTGGTAATTTGAATTCCCTTCATCTCAATTTGATAGCGTCTTCTTCAGAAGGGTGTCGTGGGACCATTATATAAAGATTCTCTCTAGATTAAAAGTTTAAACGTTGACCCTATGATTTTATCATCGGAAATGAAAGAAAACATATTTATTTAAGAGGGAAATGAAATTTGGAGAAAGTGACGCGTGTGTTTATGTGTGAAATAAAGGGTGGAAGTTGACTCATTTTTTCAGCTGTCAAAAAGCGTTCTATGCGGTCATCGCTATTAACGTCAAAATGGGTTTTATACGGTAATAGGTATAACGGCGAAAAGCGTTTTATGCGGTAATTGCTAAGGCGGCGAACGGCGCTATATACCGTAAAGGGTTAAAGAAAAGGCTGGCCAAGTATGCATGTCTTATTTTATCTTTTCCATTATGTTTCATGTTACAGAAAGGAATTGGGAGTATAATGCAACGACCCCTTTCAGAGTCCAGATATAGGATACTAATGATGATACAGAATATGAGTACCATAATCATGGTTATGATGATGACGTTGCCATAAGACTTACCATTTATAGATTTCGTTAGTTCAATTAACCTCGTTTTAAAATCATTATAAGCGATGATCTTTTTTTTCATCAGTGTGCATGCGTGAATGGAAGGCGACTATCGTTTCGAATAATTTCAATGTTTCCGTTATCTTTCATATTACAATGCAACGACGCCTTTGGCAGTATTCAAATTAATATACAATATAAGAAAACAGTTAAAATCCCCCTAACTAAGCAGATGGATAATCGTTATGATCGATCGGTGCATCTCTAAATGTCTGCCTCGCTATCTCCACATATCTGACACCGTGCAAGTTTGTTTAGTCAATTGTAATAACACGAAAATATAAAAAGAAACAAGACATTTTATATAGATATACACAAACAAATATCTAATTTGATTTGAAGCATACACCACAGGCCAGTTCATGCTCATCCACATCTGGCGGCATGGCAGCGATCCACAGTGAGCTTCCATGAGATACAGGATACGTTGATTATCTTTCGTACCACTATGGTTGAGGAATTCTGGGGCACCATACATACAGACATGATTGTAAGCGTTGTTGTGCTGGTAGCCAGCCATCAGATAGCCGCTGTACTCCAATGTCCATCCCGGATAGAAGTTGTTTCTTGCAGGAATCATGACTGTTGATGCTTTTCTTGTATGACAAACGACAAATGGGACATCCTGTTCGTTTACCGGATAGCTGAAGATGTGTACCTAGTCGTTGGTATCTATTTCTGCTCCGTATGTGGTAGATCTAAGTGCTTGAGTTCCTTCCACATACCTCGTCCATGTTGGATCTCTCGGAAGGCATAAATTGCCAGAAACGCTTCCAGCAAGATTGAACTTCTTGCCAGCCGAATATCCTATGATATTAAACATGTTAATGGTAAATTTCTATGTTATAGAGAGATCCGTTTGATTAAGATTTGTCCATCACATTCAACAGTAATCCAAAACAAATCGCTGTTGACAGGCCTTTTTTTTCCCTGTCACCGGTGCTTTTTTTGAGACAAATGACTAAATACCATATATCATGTGTGATATCCGTTACGAACCATGTAAAACGCAGTGGCGTGACGAATCAGGATGTCATAAGTACGTCATGATCCATGACGTTATGTATGTACCTTTCTCTACTTGTTAGATGTCGCTTAATATTCATTTTCCGTTGTGTTTCCTATCTTGTGTGTTTAATTTTCATTTGCTGGTGTTTATGTATTAGAATCCATAAAATGAGCAGTATGAATATATATGTATATAAGCTACTGATATTACATAACCAATTAAGTATATACGTCTTTGCAAGATACCGGGTACAAATCAACCAGAATTTTCAAACGGTTATACGTGTAAATATGTATTTCACCTGTATATATAACATCTGCGGTTGTTGGACAAACATCCCGACCCCATCGTACATACACAAAACCACTTTCTATAATGTTGAAATATTATAGAAATAATGTGCAAAATAAAATTTGTTAAATTCGTTGATACATTGTAATTCAAGCAAGAACGTATTCAACGATAATCAAATAAAACAAACATTAGCAGTTGAGTTCAGCATACGTTCAATGTATACAGCAAGCAGAATCGAGAGGGTGCTCGGAATAGGTCCCACAGAAAGAAAAATCTACCAATTTTTCCAGTGCCGAAAAAATCTCCTTCGTCGACTCGCCAGTGCGGGGAAAAAGATATTTTGCCCATTTTTCAGTGCGGAAAAAAGCACTTGCAAGGATATCCCAGTGCTGTAGAAATTCCGTTTTAAATAACTATGTTTATCTTGTATAATATCTTCAGCAGCATAGAAAATGTATCTGCATTGTAAACTTTGTTAATTGGTCATGAATCCCCTGTATTAGATAAGAGACAAACTGTTACAAACAGGCAATTGAAACAAACAAATAATCACCCTTTAAGTTTATTGAAATAATAACAGCATTAACCCGATTAAAAATTAACATGTAAATGAACAGTATCAAAATGTTTTATATGTATCATCATACGAAATACTACAACATATAGAAATATAAAAGAACTGTACATATATGTATTAAGAGCATCATATTGTACATGACTTAATTAACAGGCATGTGGTCGTTAATAAAAGTTGCTATAGGAGTAGGGAATTGATAAAAGAACAATTATTTCCAATGCAGTAAAAGTGTTCTGCGTTGTAATATTATTTTATTTTTACACCCCTTTCAAGAATCTCATGTAATCTAAAACAGTGTCCGACGTTGGATAAACATATCTTTAAATATCTTATATAATCACCCAGAAGCCGCACATGCCACTCGTAGTCTCTTGAACTAGCACTGAACATACACTGGTCTCGAGTGTGGTTACCAACAGCATCCATAAACTTTTGAGGTTTTTTACCACATTTAGCAAGCCCTTTTTGAAGGGTCTTTTTTCTGCACTGGCAAATCGACGAAGTGGCTTTTTGCGCGTTTGCAAATCGATAAAGGGGAATTTTCCCGCACAGGCATAATTGGCTGAAGGGGAAATTTCATCGCGGCTTTATTCAGGAAATCAATTGAGAGAGAGAAGTATACGTTGTATACATATATCGTAAACTTGATGCAAATCGAGTTAAGTTACAATCATAAAGAAAAATAGAGGTCAGTGACCTTTAATCAGTAACAAATGCAAAAACGTTTACAATAAACTCTTGAAATACCAAAGTGTTTTAAAGTGTTTTGTAAATGACTATGAACGAATACATGGAATTAGATGAAATGAAGGTTATTTATCCTGTTCGATCCGCCCATACATCGCTGGTTTCGTGGGTGTGTTCTTTGGTTAAAGCCCAAGCTTAGTTTTGCTGAATTGTAGGAGAGCAATATGATAAATTAAAACCAATGTTGACGCGGCATTGGACACGTTACCTGATGACTTGCTAATTACATGTTTGTATAACAATTTCGCATTTTCATCCAAGATAGAGGTTATCATTGACAACATTTTTTACCCTTAGGGTCGATTAGTTGGAACTTGCAAACTAGAATATGAATGTCCAAATAAAAGAATTGAGACGGAGAGACAATCTGTTCCCCTCATTACTTAACAAATGCTGTCTGATATTCTTTGAAGGCCTTTAGCTATGCTGATGTCTTTCTTACATTTTCTGTGTATTAATGCTGATCTTAACGGTGAACTGTTTTAATTCTGGGTATGTATTTCGTGCCGACATTTTTTGCAGCAACCAAACTGATGGATATTCATTTTTAAAGATCATACAACCGATTACACGGGTGAGTTGATCATTTTAAGATTTGTTTCAAAATTTTAACGATTTCCCAGTTATAAAGTTATTACAGCCTCACCATGGTTTGTTTACGGAAAACTCCAATTTGATCACCTTCAAGGGCTCTTCGTGCAGTTTAGAACCAGCAAAATCATTAACATAATCATGTTAGTCAAGATTCGACGAACTATAATACATAAATAAAAACGAAAACCGTTACCGTTATTGGAACCCTCGCAGAGAAAGGCTTGTGATTTCAAATTCATTACTTCACAACCACAAGTTCACAGGGGGCTGCGAAACTATTACAGTGGTTTGATCTAGTTTGTTGGCGCACTCTCAGACCGGCTAGTATTTTCAAACTTCCACATACTATCCGGTGGTCACGTTGCGTGAATATGCGATTGCATTTGGAACATCGAATTTGAAATCATATGCAATAATCATATCTAGTTCGGCCTCGATATAAATATTGAAGAACATATTATAATGAGTTATCAGGGTCCTGCTTCGCCCACTGGTTGAGGTGATGGTCTTCTAACGCGTATACCAACGGTACCTCTGGTTAAGCTGGGGTGTCATTTCACAAGACAGTTCATAGCCCTGTTTTAGTATTTGGTGATTTCAGGAAAGTTGTAACACAACAGAAACATAGATGACACATGCTTTCAGAAATCATATATGTAACCACAAGCACTGTGAAACATCTTGCTCGGTGCGTCACTGCTTCCGACGTTATTGTATTCGGTTAGTGATAAGATACAGTTTAATAATGGAATAATGCCTTAACTGTATGTCAGAAGGCACTCCTGTTTATCCTCCATGTTGTTTACGCTAAATGGTCTACGTCGTGTTTTGTATCAGATAAACTAGTGTTTAATGTTAAGACAACAGCTACACAATTAGCGCCTTTTGATTTTTGATAGTATATTATGTTTTAAAAGCTATTATCATTATTTGAGCAAAAGAAGTTTTCACGTTGTTGCCAAGTTTTCAGAAGATAACAGTAAAATGCTAAGGGTTATGTCATAATAAAATTATATTATTCATTTGTACAGCACTGTACGATCTCTCTGAGCATCCGCAAGAGGGACAAGAGGGACAAGTTATTCCTCCCTCACTGAAGCTCATATGCGTTAATGCGGACGAGATTTCTACTGGATCAGTCAAGGACGATATGTACAATATTATAGTCATTGTTTTGTAGTAAACGAAAATTTAGAACACTAAGATTAATGTTTTTAAGATTAATGTTTGAGATTAATGAATAATTGCCCTTTTATTATAATCCTAGATTTGATACACTCGATTGGCTTCATGTGTTTGAATAACTGTCATCACATTTTGCAAATATGTCTTTGGTGAATATAGCATTTCTTCTTTTTCCAAAGCGCTTGTTTTCGTCACGCTTACGTACCAGTGAGGTAGTTTTGTAATTTTCTCAATTTTGACTCATTAAGGAACGATATTGATTATTTCACTATTGTCTCTTTTACCTAGATGTAAAATGGTACACACTCTATTTAATGTGCCAATTGAACCCCTGGACTAATTCCAGCACAAGCCGTGTTTGAACATGCTTAGCAGTTCCAGTTGTCACATTATAATGTATTTTACTATGGCTGAATTTGGAAAAAGTTAATAGATTATAAATATGTTATATGTTGTATTTGTCTTTTCGTTTTTTGTTTCAATAAGGATTGAAGTTACATATAAAAAAGTTGCAATAACTATTGTCAGAGTTACTTGTTAAAATGTGAAATAACGGACTTTACATGACGGAGGCCTATTGTTTCAGATATAGCCTGTGTTAGTCATTTGATCAAGCTGGAATGTTATTTGTTTTAACAGTTTAAAAAAGATTTGAAAACTTCAACAGGTGATCTAGTGAAGTAGCAAAAATATCTTAATAAAATCATTGCACACTTAATAAACGGTGTTGTTGGGTTGATTGATCATTGTGTTTAGTTCATAATTTAGCATGTTCAGTTGATCAATAATGTTGTTGAGTCTAACTATTACATTGTCCAGTTAAACATGGTTTTGATCGGTTGAAAGCACATGATGTTGGATTAAACCAATATGTTGTTCAGTTAGTATGTCGACTTATTATGTTATAAAGCCGCATTGTTCTGTCAATGTTGACATTGGGTTCGGTTATTGAATGCTGTTATTTAGTCCAATCAGCAACTTATTCGCTCGAACTCAGATAACACGATGTTTAAACGCGTCGCAGCCATTGGTACTTGTTGTCCTACGTTGCAGTGTGAGGTCATATCCCATGACGTCACACATGACCTCGCGACAGAGGGTGTCTTTATGCGCATGTGCGAGAAAGAATTATATCTTCCGATGTGTTCCGAATGAACATAATGAAAATCAACCCAACAACATGATAACGCAACATGATAATGTGACTCAATACAGCATTGTGTTAACCGGACGTAATGTCAACATGAACAGAACAGAATGATTTTGCAGCATAACAAGTCAACGTACTAACTTAACAACATAATAGTTTAACCCAACATCATGTGCTTTCAACCGAACAAACCAATGTTCATCTGGACAATGAATAGTTAGACTCAACAACGTTATTGATTAACCGAACATGCTATATTATAAACTAAACATAATGATCACTCGACACAACAACACAAGAATGAAGCAAACATCATATCAGTGTTGAACATAAGACAGATGTGGCGTTCCATAGTATATACATCTCATCTACAATTTGGCTGTTTAGAATAGCTCTTTCTTAACAATATTAGTATGTGAAATGTGAGTGCCCACCGGCATTTCGAGAGTGTAAAGGCTAATCATTGCACTAAAACTAAACATGCCTACATGTGGATCTAATTAACCATCAACTAGCTTTCCTTGTGTATATTTAAAAAGAGCACAATGTCCCATATGAATCGAATGGCTTTCTTTTCAAAATACCTTTTTAATTGGATTGGTCTAAAAGGAATGGATATGTCCATAAGATGTTTCACATAAAAGCATATACAACAGGTTGCGATTATATCGAATAACATAACATAACATGAATTTTATTGTAAATAAAGGCCTCCGGCCCAGAATACACACAATGATTAGCATAGCAATCATGTTAGAATGAATTGATTAAACATACAACATTAATTTACAAACTAATACAAGTGCATTGATTTAGCAGATACTTTTTGCATATTCAATTAGCCGTATAGAACTAGCAGATGTACATGGAAATGAATCGACGGCCCGGCGCAAGATCGGGCAAAGTCATATTTTGCAAAATACGGCTCGGTCCAGTCATGCACACACCCATCGAAACCCATCGAAATACATCTGCAAGTGAGTAAATGAAATAAAACACGCACCTGTATTAGAAACAGTATATGAATGATATTGGCTTGTCCAGTGTAATGAACGACTAATAAAGCAATAATAATAATAATGAAAAAGTGTTAGCATCTATTTTTTCTCAATACAAATCATGATTAATTAAACAATAAGTACAGTATCGTATTTATCGATCGATATTCAAATGCCGCCCTTTCTCTATCATAAGTTCGTGTTCTGAGCATCGGAAGTTCGAAAGCGCTCTTTTTTTAGGAAAGGGTATTTTTACTGATAAATATATCTCTGTGTTTAAAAGAGTGTTATAGCACTTGTAATGTTCTGCCTTTGGAGAAGCGTTGATAGTCGATTGTAACTTTTGTATGGCACAGGCTTTGATGCGATCTGTAAACGCCGACATGAACATCCTGGCGTCACCCACGTCCTGGTTGATCCACACGTACCCGAAACCATTCTCAAAAAGTAGCTTTCTAATGTTTGTAGCCCATGTGTTTCGACCTGCGTCGTCTATGTGTTTTATCATAAGATAGCACTGATGCGGGTATCTATCATTTGGTAACTGTAGAAGTTTTATCCAATACTTAACACACTTAGTCATATAATTAACGTAGATAGGTGTTCTACCACATTCACTCAGTGCACGGAAACCTGGGACAAATTGTTTAAGACCACATATACGTTTACAAAAATTGACGTGGATTCGTTCTGTGCAGTCTGAGTATTGATATCCCCAAATATCCGATGCGTAACATAAAATTGGAAGTACCATGCTGTCAAATAGTTTAAAAGCGTCTTTTGCTGGAAAATACCCAAAATGTCTTTGGAATTTGAAAATAGTTGCAACTGCCTTTGATGCCTGTTTTGCTAAGTTTTCCTGTCATTGTCCAACTCAGTTTCGGTGTAAAAAATGCACCAATGTATTTATAGTGTGACACTGTTTCTAACTGTTCACCTTTATCATACCATTTCTCATTCCTCCTTAAATACCCACCATTCCTAAATACCATGACTTTCGACTTATCGGTATTAAGCTTCATTCCAATGTCTTCACAGAACGACTCGATTTCGTTAATTTGTCTTTGTAGATTTACACATGTATCGGCAAAGCTTGAAACATCATCAGCGAACATAAAGGCGTATAGACAACCAGTAACATCGGATACATATATTCCCGGTTATTATGTCTTTGTAGGTATCTAATTAAGTCATTCATGAACATAGAAAAAAATATCGGGGACGACGTACAACCTTGCTTTGTTCCAACTGTGCACCGGGACAAGTCTGTAAGACCGCTGGGGGTGTTGATGCACGATTCTAACTGCCTGTACATAGATTGAAATAACTTTAAGAATTTCCCATTTACTCCTGATTTAGATAGACACTCTATAAGTTTTTCATTTGAGCAGCTGTCGAACGCTTTATAGAAATCAACATAGAACACATAAAACCTACCCCGTCTGCGAGAGATGTACTTTTGTATAAGAGATTGCAAGTTGAATATATTGTCTATTGTCGAGTAGTTCTTTCTGAAACCTGCCTGTGCTTCGTGTATGACACTGTTACTTTCACACCAATTTGTTAATCTCTTGGTCAGTATATTTATGAATATTTTACTCATACTATTTGTAAGAGATATTGCTCTATAGTTATTTGGATCCGTTCTTTGTCCTTTTTTATGTATTGGTGTTATAATATTTTCACCCCATTCCTTAGGAAAATAACCATTGTCGTAGATAGCATTAAAACGATCGGTTAGATAGGGATGTATTGTGTCAATAGTGCACTTGTACATTTCGATGCATATACCGTCAACTCCAGAGGAACAGTTTCCCTTTAAGGACATAACATTATTTCGTATTTCCTCTTGTGTGAAATCGTTATTCAGTTCGTCCGAGGTGTTCTCAACATTAAGGTTTACGTTAAGCGTCAAATCTTCTGCGGTTCCATCATCTTGTGTTGAAGAGAAAAGTTGTTTGAAGTAACCAAGCCATTGTTCGCCCGATATCGCACTCTGGTCCTCACTTTTAACTGCAGCCAGTTTGATTTTTTCCCAGAATACTTTAGGATTCTTTCTATTCTCAATTAGTTCATCGCGCCGTTGGCTTTCTAACGCTAGCCTCTTTGATTTACACCTGGTTTTAAATTTACTTTTATTTTCTTTATACATCACAAAGTCTTCTCGGGAGTTCGTTAAACGAAACAACCTTAAACTCTTGTATTTTGCATTTTTCAAATTTGCACATTCATCGTCCCACCACTCTGGCTGTTTACACGTTATATACCGCTCTCTTCTTTTTACGCATTGTTTTTTCATAAACGAACCAGCCTGTTTAAAAACATCCATAAAGTCATTTAATTTGTTGCATGCGTTTGTCTCTGTTGCATCCCCATCGAACTTTGTGAAAAGCTCCGAGAAATTTGACTCAAATGTATGTCTGATCCCTTCGTTCCATTTGTATTTTATCCTTGGTGTAAGGTTTTCTTGTAAAACACTCTCTGGTTCCCGGCCGCATTTCAACGAGCACAATAGCGGAAAATGGTCTGAGAAGTCGTGGTCACCAATTTCGAAATGTGTCACAGTTTTAAACAAGGGAGTTGATAGGATAATATAGTCTACCACGCTTTTCCCATTATTTGATGTACATGTGAAGTTTCCCGTTTTATCCTGAAATGTCCGACCGTTTAACACGTGTATATCATGTGCCAAATTTGTTAATAACAGTCAGTATCTTTGTTATATTTGGGAATATCAAAATCGTCTGTCGGATAATCACAATCGCCATGGATATGGTATAAATCGTCTTGATGTATATAATCTTGAAGATTACCGATGCGCGAGTTGAAATCACCACAGATCATATAGTAGGATGTTGGGAAGTCCGATACAATGGATACTATTTTCTCGTTTAATATCTGGATACCGTCTGAGTCCGTTGAACCGTAGATTGTCGACCTTTCCGGTGAAACATACGTAAACATTATGATCAGATCTTCACCCAGGTTACTCCACGTTTTTGATATAAATAAAACCACACAATCCTCGTAGTTTTCATATAATCTAAGACACGTTTTAGCTAGCCAATCTTTGACGAACACTATAACACCACCCGATCCACGTTTATTTTTACATTGTCTGGGTTGATCGAACGCCGTGTACCCTTGTAATAATGTGCTAAAGTCGTCTTTGCCAATTTGCCACGTCTCACATAATCCTATAATATCAAACTTTTTACAAAAATCATGAAAACGAATATCGTTTTCGAATTTTCTAAGACCTTGGATATTCAATTTACATATTTTTAACTCAAATTGTTTAGTTATGTTACAGGTGTATTCTGGGCGTTGGCCGCAATCCTATTTAGGTACAAGGATTGGCTGTTTCTTTATGTGATCGTATGCGTATTTTTGTCCATCGACCACGAGTTTATCCAATCTAAAATGAGCTGTTTTACCTTCCTCATTGCTTTTTTTGAGTAGAGGGAATAACCCTGTCCAAGATGTTACGATGGATTCTGGAAGATCTTCCACTACCCTTCCTTGTACAGACCCGGTTTTGCGCTTATGACGGAATGTCTTAAGGACTAGGTCTCTTAGAGAAAAGTTTTCAAATTGGACTAGTATTGGAGTATCCGAGTTGCCACGAATGAACATAAGTAAGTCCTTTTTGTGAAAAAACGTTTTATACCATAAAACCATTATAGAGATTCAATTACTATTTCCAAAAAGTGATATCATTTATTGTGGGTATCGATACAATTAGAGATACTTGTAATCGATCCCCATGTATATTATTTGTGGTTAGGTACATATATCGGAAAAAGAACTTGACGTTCAACATAACGAGTTATATCTTATGTTGTGGGGATGAAAGTAGAGATCCCCACTGCATAGTATTTGTCGTGAATTATCAGGAAAAGGCGCCCTTCTTTATGCCGAGCGCGGTATAAAAACTCTTCGCTTCTCGTTTTAATTTCCTTTCGAGACATTTGTCAAATTCAATCTATACCGTGTCAGTCAAGGCTGCAACCTTCAGTTATATATCTACATAACCATTTTCCATTTTACTTTCTTTAAGCAAACCTATATTATTGAAACATACATACAACCAGAGAAAACAGACACTATGGAATTTATTACCTTTAAAGGACTGTTATAACAGGTTGTTTTATTGACGTACATCTATATAGCACAAAGTTATAGAATATAAATTCTCTCCTCTATTAATAAAGCACTATGCGGACCAAGTACATACATCTTATATCTAATCCTTCCTGAAATCGTATCAATATTATCGACAATAGAAGCAATGAAATACAAATCACATTAACTATTGAAACAGGATTGTTAGAAACAATTATGTGTGTATGTTTTAATTACTTACACATTGAGTCATATGCTCATGGGTAGCTGCATATCATCAATACTGTAAGAAAACAACTTATGTCTTGGAGTTTTCAATTATATTGAAATAAGTCTTGGACCTAAACAAATATTTCTACAATCAATTTTGAAAGGCATCAGATACTTCAAAAGTGGTACTTTGTGTCAAGACTTGTTGTAAAATAGCCATTATGGAACGCTATTACCACCTTTATTCGACTGTATTTGGAATGTCTAAGCGATGTTTCGAACTACCAATTGTTTCCCCACAATGCTTCCTTCTTTAAACTACCTACATGCAAAGCTGCATTCATAAATATTAAGGTTGTGTTATCTGCGTAGCAATTCATTAAAAATGATTTAACGAGTATTTTATCATTTTCAATTTCCTTTTTCTAAATGTTGTAAACCCCGGGTTTTATTAAAATATTACAATACGAGGGTTGGTGCCTTTCAGTGTTATGAAGAAGACAATTGTTTACGTATGGCTTTTTTACTAACCTTGCCAGCAAACCGTGATGCAGGATTTGAGCCATTTCGTAGTCAATATACTAGATACTTTATCCATCTCGATGGTTTTGCCAAAAAGCATTCAGCATTACTTAAAAAATACAGAGTCTAAACGGTTCATCATATGTGCAATATTGATGTGCTGTATCCTTAGTAACGGTTAAGAAGAATTTTAAAAGTTTATCAACAATCTAGCCACACATATATCGTTATATATTAATGGTGTCCTTTTGTCCTTAGAGGGTGTTCTATTTAAAAAAAAAAAAAACTCAATAAGTGGCATAGTCACTTAAAGGAATATTGTTTTGTTAACTTTGTGTTACATGTATATATGGTTAATATAGTTAAACCTTTTTATTCAATCGATATGCCAATTGGAATGCCCCTGTCTTACTTGTTCAGGAGGGAGTGGAGATTGTGCAACCTGTGATGACGTGTGTTAGTTATCGGATAAAATATGCTTTAGATGTCCAGATAACTGTTTGTCATGCAGTAGTAATTCATCTTGTGCATTATGTCGAACTGGGTTGTATGGGACCCTCTGTGAGTCAGGCTGTAACAGTTGTAAGAACGGACAATGCTCAAAGACCAGCTGTATACAAGGATGCGCGGATGGATACTATCCAACACAAGGAGGTGAAGTATGCAAAGAATGTCGTTCAAAATGCAAAACGTGTAATAGTTATTATGGCTGTATGGTTTGCAAACCAGGGAACTACCGTCCATTCTGCCAGTACGCATGTGGTACCTGTAAATATAACTCATGCTACAAGGGTAATGGACATTGTATACATGGATGATGGGGCGAATATTATCCATCCTCAGACGTGTGCTGTCCTTTCAGCTGCAGCTCTTGTGATAGTTATTCAGACTGCAACGTATGCCGTTTGGGTAACTACGGTTCAGTCTGTCAGTACAACTGTACTAACTGTAAATAAAACACGTGCTATAAGGATAATGGACAGTGCACATATCTTTGTTCGAATGGATATTATCAACAACAGAGTGGTGGAGGTTGTGTCCACTGTCCTAGTCAATGTCGGCAATGTTTTAGTGAGACAGTCTGTACACTATGTAATACAGGATATGACGGCCCTCCGTCATGTCGGTCAATATGTGATCCGAACTGTGAATATGGATTTTGTAAATCAAATACTGGTGAGTGTACGTGTAACCCAGGCCTTTATAGACATGCATGCGATCAGGAATGCAGTTCACATTGCGGTGAGGCTAACAATACAAGGTCCTTTTCCCATTAGCATTCTGGAAAGTGTCTGTTTAATTATACAAAAGGCTACAGTGGTCCAAAGTGTGAGGTTCCTTGGGAGGCCGGCTTTCAGGCTGGGTGTGATAGAGAAACAGGGCCGTGTGATCAATGTAAAGCACTCTGCTATGGACCTTCGTGTCAATATACATGTAACTCTACTCGATACAACCCAAACAACGGTTCAAGCATGTGTGACAAGGAAACAGGGTATTGCTTGCTGTCCTGCACACCAGCAATGTGTGAACCAAAAGGTATTTGGTACACATGCGTTATTCATTCCCTTAGGGGAGGGGGGTGAAAAGCATTGAAACATATTGCGGAAATAGATGAAGTTGTCCTGTGCATTTCAGTAAGGCTGTTCTAAAGATTTGTAACTTGCTTCTGTTTGTGTGAATCATGGGTTTCTTTTTTGGTTGAGGGGCTCTTCTATTTCGGTGCAAATACGAGTAAAAAACATGATTGCTAAAATGCCAAGAGTAATATTCTATATATTTTACCTAGTAAAGGCACATGACACGGTTAAAATTGGCCAATAAGATCTTACTGTTCTTGCACCTCAAACAACGTCACATTAGTATAAAATGAATTGATCTCAATAATGCATTGATGGAGATGTTGACAAAGAAGAACGCATTAAAACGAATGGATATTGGTCTTTGAAAGATATTCTAAAATTAAGTCATGTCATACTTGTAAAGAATCAAGTAAGTTAATGCTAATATGTTTAAATCACTAGGAAGTGACTACAATAAGCACATTTTGATTTAAGGGACTTAAACATACTTGTAATCATGATAAGTGTTTGAGGTAATGGGAATAATATTACTTTTTTGTTATCAATGTTATCGGTAATTTGTTATGCAATTTGTAATTTTCGAGGTTTACTGATTCAATTGTTTTTCTTCTTTAAAATTACCAATAATATTAAAAACATTGTTTTTGTCTTATCTGGTAATTTTCTTCTATAATTCAAATACTGCAATGACCATTACTACAAAAAACATATTAGAAAAAAGACGATATTATAATGTAAACAGCTTAACAAAGTACACGATGCCGTCATACGACGCTTTGACCTGGGGTTATGTTTGTTTATTGGTTGTGTGGTATCATTCACTACGTTGGCTAGGTGCTAGATACTTCATAGTGTCATCGTTTACTGATCCCTTTTGTAGTTCAATGTTTATGACAATATCGACATTAACGATTTATTTCCTTAATGTATGCATGTGCATATTTCAGAGCTAGATCAAACTGCGGAGGATGAAGGTCCTGTTACTGTGATTATAGGAGAAGCGATTGATTTTGTAGCATGTCTTGTACTGGGTCTCACGGGGATTGTGCTATTTGTTTACTTACGTCGCTAACGGTAAGTCGGTTACTTGTTCTAGAAAAAGTGACTACTGAAACTATTCATAACAAGCCTTATATCATAATAGGTATTATTGTAAACGTTATTAAAGGCACATACACGGAGATAAATGTTATATCAAACTATGTTATTTGGTAAACGTTTGGTCAGATTCAAATAGTTATCACCAAAGAGCCCTATCGGTACAACTTAAATGTGAAAGCCAACAAGAAATAACCCACATTAGCCAGTTTGATAATTCAGATTGTGTGATTCTTCACCTCTTACTTTGACAGTTGAAACACACATGTTTGAACCGACCATTCAGAATTCGATATTTTTGATATGTAAACACACAAGTTGTTGATAAACATGATTGAATTGGAGAGAACTATTGCTCAAGCACAAAATAACTTATGTTAAAGGATTCTATTTAATAGGGGCTCAATGCGTCTGTACATTAATGCTCATGACTTTTATGAATATAATACAATAACTCCATATATTTTTTTAGTAATTTGTTTGTACTAATCTCCTTTTATGTGACTTTTGATATAGAAATGAAATAACAATGAAATACTTTTGCTTATTTGGGTTTCATTTTTGTGGATGAAAACCTGTCTAAATGTTCTCTGTATCATATTGTTTATTGCGAATATGGGCCTAACAATTACCTTGTGAGTCATGTGCTCATATAATGTTGTTTTGAGTCACAAGTAAAATGTAGGAAGAAGGGTATTTAAAGTTTGTGGATCTCGATTTTCAAATGAATTTCAATTTTCTATAGTTGTCATGTAATTCAATCCACAGCAAAGTCACTCCTGTCTTTAAAACTGTATTCTTAGATTTGCAAGCAAAATGCGATTTAAAAGCAACATACGACACTATTTGAGCAAACTGATATTTTAACCAAGATTGCCTCGGCATGCTCGGACGCGGAAAGACACAAAGAAGCTCAAAACAAGTGCATGAAACCATTTTATTTATCCTCTTATTTCAGAATGAATACGTCAAATACCGATCAAACGAACGAAACTTTTGAAAATAACCCTGGTATGCATTTTCTTTCTTCTACAAAGCTTATTTATAAAGTTCGAGTGATTGTTATTATTATTTCATATTACAACGACACCTATTTACAATGTATATGATACTCAATATGTATCGTTTGGAAACCGGATTTAATTGCTCGGCCAGCGCTATACATCACATCTGGTTGTTTTATTCTTAAGGTTGTTCGGTTTACGCAAACCTGGACTCAAATGCCCTATAGTGGACAAGGCGGTCATATTACTACCATTAAACATATCAAATTTAAATAACGTCATATGGTTGCAAGGCGATTAAACAATGAATGTATATCTAAGCGAGTTGCTTCATATATATGGGGTACACTTTAAGGTAAAGCAATGTTAAATAATAAATATATATGTGATGTAAAAATGTTTATCATAAACAAATTGATTCATATTTATATTCAATAGATAACGTGTATTCAATGTTGGACCGTGCAGACCAGGACTATAGAACCGACTACACAAGTGAGTTCATAAACGGTTTCATTATCTATTTGAGATTTACATTGTGTCAACGATTCCCCAGTTATATCTTAAATCCCGGAACATCGTGGATAGGGACAAGTCCCTAACTTAACTTCATTTATGGGCTGTTAAATTCAGAAAGAATAAACCTTGTAATGGCCAGTGGTTCAGATGGCAGTCTTGGTGCGGTCCCGTTTTCGGGCCCCAACTATTCCTCCAGTTTTATATGATTGACCTTGAAAAAGATTCATCAAAAACCCTAGCCTACTGCTGGTTATTCCAAGACAACCATAACATAACTGAACAGTTATTGACAGGCCGTTTAAGCCCATAAAAATAAAGTAAATCCACACCAACACTGCAAAAACCTTTCTCAAGTCACCACCTGCCTCCCTCATTATTGTATTTGGCTAGTGATAAAAGGCAGTTCCATTAAGTAGTAATGGTAATACTTAACGAAGGAAAGCATGCTGTCTGCTGATATGATCCTTTGGTTACGTGTATTACGCCATGCTTTGTATGGGATCACGTCGTGTTAAGGGTTAAGAGGACAATGTCACCACTAGCGATGTGGTTACGGCATTATGGTTTATGTGGTATAATATTGATATGACCCACCAGGAGGGTGTCTATTGTTTAGTTTTCTGATTAGACGGCATTTCTATGAAGGCTGATCAAAGGCTTTACAGTATACAAAAAGTGTGTCTATAACTTTTCCCTTGATGTATATTTGTGATTTATTGTATTTATTCTTACCTGGTAGTGGAGAAACGCTGCCTTTTCCATGGTGTTTAGGCTTCGTTATTTTGAAGTTGTTTATGTCGTTGGTACCTACAAGCACTACATATTAGATACGCAGATTGACCCAATTATTGTAAAGATCAACCCACGCATGAAACACACTGTGCTTGTTCAGTATGGTGGCGATTTCTATGTTTGCGTTGGATTTTCCTTCTCTCCCTCGATGCAACCTTTACTGTAGTATAGTTGTCAAACGATCCGATCACATCCCAGGCAGTTTGTTTACATCCACAATCCATGTATACTACAATGTTATATAGTTAGTTAGGATTAGAGGTCACAGCTTTAACGATCGTTCTTACCTTTCGAATCATTCATGAGTCTCAGAGTACCCACAGAACGCTATACTTTCCGAAATAATCTGCAAATTCTGTCGCCTTGTGCAACCAGACGGCATGTTTACCTAAGTCTTACGTCTACTTCCGCCTAGTTCGTTCTGTACAGGGAATTCCGCTGACTCATTGATTGGGAAAGACCGTTTATTTTTAGCTGTACGACCTTTACTTTTGTTAGCACCCTTCACGTATATATGGTTAATTTCAGTTTTCCATATGCATATCGATGGTTCTTTTCTTATTGATATTTATTGTGTCGCCATGTTTCCAGCGACCTTTATCGGCCAGTTTTTTGGGTCGTGACCATTTTTATTGGTCTCGGCCAGATTTATCGGCCAGTTTTTTGGGTCGCGACCACTTTTATTGGTCTCGGCCAGATTTTCGGCCAGTTTTCTTTGTCGCGGCCAGGTTTTGTTGGCCGGTCGGCCGTATTTTTTATGGTCACGGCCTAAGATTCACGTGCGCGGCCAATGCTTAGTATATAAAGGCTGGAAAATATTGGTCATGATTCAGTCTGGCTCTAGAAACTAAAAACACAAACTCCACGCCTGTTTGCTTTGTGAAGGTACGAGTTGCGACTTTCATCCAAAAATCCTCAGCTTCTTTTATTACGAAACCTTTGCAACTAAACTGTTTTATATAACGAATTGCCTGCGGTATACCATTCACAGTAGTAGAGTACCAACAACATAGTCCTGTTAGCATTTAAGATACCGTTACTGATACTTCTACCGTTTTAATTAAAGAGAGTTTATAACCGCCGAAACAAGCCTTGACCGTTTTGATATTCAAACCCATTGTTACGAAGACACTCTACCCACGAACTCGTAACAATATGTTGTCGGTTCTACTTCTATTTAGTAAAAAAGAACACAATGGTTTCACCTAAATGTAATATCCGTAAGTAAAACGGATGTTAATATAGGTCTCTTAAGAGTCTGTGACGTGTTTTTTTTTCATTCTGTAACGTTGGTGTAGCTTGAGAACAAAACATGTATATAGTTTTTGAAAGGGTATTCCCTTAACCGGATACAATTGCGAATTTTGGAGTCTCTTATGCCCAGTCCGTGTCAATCCAATCATTTTTTGTACAAATTAAGTTTCTTACGTCTTTTTCTCAAAATAGCATACCAGTTCCAATAGTTGTTTAATTTTGATAGTCCCACTTTACTTTCATTTGTACAGCACTAAATGCACTGGCTGGTCAGCTGCAAGAGGGGCAAGCCAGTCCTTTTCCACCCACTGATGCTCAGAAATCTACATACGTTAACACGGACGACATTTCCACAGGACCAGCAAATGACAGTTATGAAAACGTTATTGCCTTACGCGAATAAAAACAAAATGTGAAACAAACATATTGGCATTGTGTAAAGTATGTATATAATGTGGTAGACAGCATGTTGACACGATAATGTTAACTTTTGAGTGTAAGGCATATTACCCGTTTCACATTTCCTTCCGGTCATTCCTCTATTTCCCCTTTGCGTGTAAAACTTAAGTCTCAATAAACAAATGATTAATTGGTGAATTTATCATTTCTTCCTTTAACAAGGGCTTGGGTAACTTCATGGATACGTCACATCATTTAAGTAATTTCGTTGTCTGCAGACTTTTGATTTTCTTTAAGAACGATATTGATTTGTTTACAACTTTTGTTTCCATTAACCTAGATGTACGCTTGAATATCCTCTACTTATCGTTCCTTTACTTCCAGGTCTCATATTTGATTTTATTCCATAACAAAGGAGTGTCATATGTAGTATAGCCTTAATGTCTTTAATTTGGTTGTTAACACGACTCTTGCATAGAAAACTATATTTTTGTTCAATAACTAAATCGACGCATACCAAGCAAATACACACACTATCTGTAGAAAATTCATAAACAAAAGTATGTATTGCTCCTATCATAATTTTTAGATTTTCGCTCTGCAAGAAAAATCAAAGTAAAACAACATTAAGATGAACTGACCATGATAATACGACTATATACAACAACAATTCCAAATTATATTGAAAAAGGGTAACATGTGGGGCATAATAATCATTTTTACATAAAGGTGTGACCCTATGTATGAACACAATGAATACCGAGTTTGATAATGATATACTGCATGCAAACGACATGAATTATATCACTACTAAGCAACAATGCTCACTTTGGGGGAGAGCAGCCCATAGCTACAAAATAATATCTGACACCCTCTTTTTGAAAAAGAAACAGCAACAAAGAGCATGGGACGGTTCATTGATTACAACAATATGACTGAAGTACAGTCGAAAAACTACAGCCAACAAAATGATCAATAAACAGATGCAAACCTTGTATAGATCTAATGAATAATCGGATGATTTCCCTGATGTAGGTTCTATTAATAAAAGGGCTTATAGCCTAATGCGCTGAACGCCTAAATAATTCGAATGGCATTTCGAATACATATTGTTTAGATAATTCTTTTTTTGAATCATTGGTTTATTAGTTCAAAAAACTTCTCGAAAAGGTATGGACAGATTTATGAAATTGAATGGAAAGTATAAAGTATTTTTACAACAAACAAATTTATTCCATAAAGCTATCAAAAAAAGCCAATTGATACGCCACATAAAAGTTGAAATCCTATGTTTTGGTTATGGATAAGTCGTGTCGAGAGTTTTGGAGAGTTATCAGCTTTGTATCCATAACACGGTTGACATACCGGACGGATGTGCCGTTTAATCATTCTTGTGATTGAACAATGATAACAATGGAATATTCATCGTTTCTCATTTTGTTTTCCTCCTAAGGCATGTGGCATAGCTAAAAGGACTTTCTCACCGAATGATGTTTCAATCTTTTTAACTTAAAGTTAAAGTGACAATCCCTTTTCAAGTATCAATGAATATCGATACACGTGCGGGTATTAACGCAATTGAAAGATCAATTATCGGCCACACAATAAAGGAAGCAGCCGGGTTATTAAAGAAACACATTTACACCTTTTAACGAGACGAGCACATTTAAGTCTCCTGCAGCAGTTAACTTGAAATGACGTGTTGATAATGTCCCTCTATTTAAATGCCCGTTAGAGTTTAATTAAATGAGATGCCAGACCGTCAGGTACATATATGTCCTCTCTTCGCACAAGAAAAGTAACTTGTCGAAAAGTGCTACCAGCTTCCACTGAGAAGGGCCTTGTGGATCAAGGTCAAATTTTTTTGTTTATTTCGTGTGATATCGCATCAACAGTTTTATTGACATACGACCTCCCGACTCATTTAGGATAGATGTCGACCGATAACTTTAAAGTATAATAGCGCTCAGAAAACTGCAAAACTACGGAAATGAGTTAGAAATTATGAAGCAAAATGTTAATATAGAGAGAAACAAAAACTATTTTTTTGACAAGATAACGCCTGCATTTTTCATTATTAATGTTTCAAAGTGCTTTTTCAAAAATTGTATAGATTACAGTTTGAGAGAGTAATATAGAGAGAGAGAGAGAGAGAGAGAGAGAGAGAGAGAGAGAGAGAGAGAGAGAGAGAGAGAGAGAGAGAGAGAGAGAGAGAGAGAGAGAGAGAGAGAGATAAAAACACACAGAGAGAGGACAAGAAAGAGAGGGAAATAGAGAGAGAGGGAGAGAGAGAGAGATATAAAGAGAAAGAACAAGAGAAAGATAAAGTGAGAGAAGTAAGTTATACGTGTCTCAATGATATGAGAAGTCTCTAAGTTAGACATTTTGAGATGTGAGAAGATGTAGAGTTAGAGAAAGCTTACACAAAAGGTTACAAACTAGATACACTTCAAAAGAGACAATGCATTTGGTAAACAATGGAACAACATACAAGTGGTACTTAATCATTGGAAATTCCCAAGAAGGCCGTATTAATTTGGGGGTTTGATTCAAAGGTGTTCATGTATGGCATGTTTGGGCAGTTCTTTAAGCTGGCAGAAAAGCGTTCTCATTGGATCATTCGGACAATGTTTGATAAATGCTTAAAGCTGCATGCGCACACATGTGGAAGAAATTTGAGGTTATAATTTGATTTTAAACTATACAAAAGGGTGACTAATGTGCATTGTAAAAATACCATTTGAAGTAAAATGGGTGTTTTTTAGTATTCAGATACCGTGTACATTTACGAAAAGTGTATTAAGATAAAGAGAAATACATCTACCGTTTAAAAACTGTATATATATTGATACATTCTGAATATAATTTTTCCGATAATTATTTTGCATAATATATAATAGCATTATTTAAAACAGCTGCTTTGTTTCTATAGCATTCAGTTCATACAGGGGTCAATTTCTGATCATAAGTTAGTGTTTTTTTTTCTTTTTATGTACATACTTATTCAACATTTCCGTTTTCTCCATGCTTGATAAATACCATTACTGCCAACTTCAATCGAAAGAAAAGACATCTGAAAAACAAAGTTACTTAAGGATTATTTCCTCGTGATAAGGACGTTCTCATTGTGTTGCAATGTTTTAACCTGCACGTTTGTAATGATTCTTTTCGTCAGCATTTTCAGTTTTTCATATCGCTATATTATGTTAAATTCGTCTGCTTTAAATGATCCAATAAAGGGTAAACTTATGAGATCATATGTGTCTATCTTCATTCAATTTTAAGAAATAAGGGAATTCTAGCTACCAATTCAGAGGGGTTGAAACTCATTTACTTTGAATCAATGCTCGAAAGTGTCTGCAACAGAATCGCCAGGTTAAAATGACATCAATCAGGAAATGCTAACCTAACTAACATCTTAGTTTGAAACCAAAAGTGTCGTCGTATTTGTATACGTTGAAGTGGCTGTACAATTGAACTATGTGAGCAGAAGATATTGGTAGCGAGTCAGGATTACAAGTTGAAGTTTGTAATTAAAGGATTGCGGGGCGGATTTCATATCGCACTGTATGTAAGTTACTATTACTCTAATTGAAGTAGTAAATACTTTATAAGTTATTATAAAACGAATTTACGTTACACGTTTTAATTCGTAAACCGTAGAGATAAGAATACTTTTATTATGTTAATGTCTAGTAAAGACTTGAACTTGATACATAAGGTTTAAAAATTCATTCACATTGCATTTCAAATAAGAAAAAATCAGTTAACGATAGCGACGCATGCTTTATCAAATATTCTATGCACTAGTTTGCATTATCATGAATTTCAAGATGATATTTGTGGGTCGTATTCGTCTTTTCATTGCATTATATTTTGTATAATGCTATGGTTTCATTTTAGTACATTTATTTTCGCACAACCCAATTGATATGAAGTTTGGTGATACTATGCATTGACAAATGGCTCAAAATTTGCTTGCTTTAACTGCATAGTAACATGGAGAGAAATTCTTCACAATGAGCCAGTTCTTCTGCTGTAGCAATGGGGGCTATCCATCAAAATAAGGAAATTATTTTCACGTACTAGTGTGCATTATTATGACTTTAAAGTAGATATTTGTTGGCCATATTCGTCTTGTTATTGCACTGTGATATGAAATGCTTATATTTCTTTTTCTGGTACGCTTTTTTTCACAATACCATATTGAATTGAAGTTTAAAGATGTTTTACATTAATCCAAATCTGCTTGCTTTGATTGCATAAAAGTCAATTGCGGCAGAAGGAGAGGTTTTCACAAAGGGCAATGTGTTCTATCCATCAAAATGAGGAAATTATTTCCACATACTAGTGTGCATTATCCAGACTTTCAAGATGATATTTAATAGTCATATTCGTGTTTTCATTGCATTGTATTTTTTGTTATGATATGCTTTAACCGATGACTGTTAAATCGCTTACTTTGATTGCACAATAATCCACTGCGATAATGAGCCATTTCTCTTTCTGTAGCAATAGTTTGTATCCAACAAAAAAATACCTTTTGTTTTCTTTTCAGTAGGGTTTCAGTATATACTTTAATTTTCTTTTCAACATTACCTGCTTTACACATGTTTATAAGTGACGACGTCATAACGAGATTTTTTTTCTAGAGAGCACAAACCTCTCATTTGTTACCAAGAATTGTGAATTGTATGTATATTTTGGGCCAGAGACCTTTTATACGAATAAAACATATTGTATTGTATTTCTCTTCTTCATTGCTTTATGAATTTCTTTTAGAAATTATAGTTCAGAAGTGTAGGCTGATGGAGCGGACTTAGAAATAAGGAAGTTTCAAAATCCTAAACTTGTAGACGAAAGTAGTTTAAAAGTGAATATACAAAAATCAGTTTTTACGTGTTTTAGGCCGTTGTGGTTTGTTTCTTATGGAGTTTTGTTTTATTTGACCAAGCGGAATTGTTATTAGTTTAAATTGTTTTAATAAAAAGAGATACGTTTGACAAAATTCGGCAGGCGATCTTGTGAATTAGCAAATATATCTTTATTGCAATACCACAGACCTACGTTAAAGAGTATAACTTTAGAAAGTTGTTATCTTATTCATGATCAACTCCTCTTTTATTTGTCTCGTTTGTTGGACCGAGGAGTCATGCATTTTCAAAAACGTTTCTGTTATAAGACGACTGGCGGTTCTCTATACGTCTTTATTTATACTGATGGCATTATCTCGCCTGTCATGCACACTATCTTTTTCAAACCCATATGAATATCATTTATATAGTTCTTTACAGGT
Organism: Cerastoderma edule; assembly: GCA_947846245.1. Classification (NCBI taxonomy): domain Eukaryota; kingdom Metazoa; phylum Mollusca; class Bivalvia; order Cardiida; family Cardiidae; genus Cerastoderma; species Cerastoderma edule. Next base: position 2,436,113 of record OX401421.1, read on the forward strand.
TTATTGAAATTTTTAACGCTTCAACCAATTCACGAGTGAAAACGATACATTTGAGCACCAATCTTGTTCATTGACATTTCGCTGTTACAGTATAAATAGCGTCAGGAATCACACTTTCAACTTAACAGATAGAACCGAGACGAATGTGGCTTTCCAACATCACCGAGGAAATTCGATTGTAGAAATTTGAAAATCGTAGTTTATATGTTGGACTGCCTTTATTGTATGAGGAAAATAGAGTTTAGTAAACGAAGCCAAGTTTCAAACCGTGAAACATTTTGAATGTCGAGACCAACAGAGTCTAAATATAAATTGACCATGATCTGCGGCGAAAAAGAGGCTACCGTCCTGTTTATCGATATAGTAAAAATAACTTCAAAGTGACGTCCTAATTTATGTGAACAAAATGTCATTTAAATGTGAAAAATTTTCCGAATGAATTGATTGGACCTTAAGTTCTCATGATTAACTGACACTTTATTTATATTTTTGACTGAGCTGGATAACTTTTTCGTAGATTTATGCTATATGCCGTCGTTTTCTTGTCAAAATTAAAGCGACGTCATCTATGTCTAAGACGACGTCAATATAACATTCCACCTGCATTTTCTCATTTTATATAAATCCACCAAAATACGAGGCATTAATTCATGCAGAAGAATATGTATTCAGTTATATAAATATATTTATCAAACGGTGAAACTCGACTCTTCTTGACTGCAAATAAGTTTAAATAGTTTAAAATAAATTTACAAACTACAGACTTTATCTCGTAATACTATTATATAATATAACAATGAGTATTAACAATTAATGTTTAATATATTTTCACAAATCAATTAAATATTCATGAGTCTGCAATGTTATTGAGTTCATATCTCCTTTCTGGATGTTTTTTTTTATAGACGTGTATAAGAATCAATTGTGAAAAATGAACACATTGCTTGTCAAACTTTGGTGCAATGGGTGTTGATCAGATAGCACAACGATATTGTTTTCCGTACGTTTACAATGCGGTTTGCATATGATATCGGTTTAAACAAGTCAGGAAGTTTCATGACAAGGAACCAAGTGTAAGAAGCGTGGGTTAGACAGATATCCTGTTTCCTAGTTACTTTTCAAATGTATGAACATAAATTTAGTAAACACATGCATGAAATATAAAGTGCACGTATTTATGTCATTATGTTACAGTTAGGTTATACATATCTGAATGATATTAGAAGTATCCAAGTAAGTCAGTTTGTGATTTGAGGTGTGAGACGATTCATCCAATTCAAATGAAACAATGCATATGACAAACAATAGAACAACACACAAGTGGTACTTAATCATTGGCAATTTCCACGAAGGCTGTATTTATTTTGGGATTCTATTAAAATGGTGTTCATGTATGGCATGTTTGGGTAGTTCTTTAAGCTGACATCGTTCTCAATGGATCATTCGGAAGAAGTATGATACATGCTTTAAGCTATGGTGTACGGAATAGACCGAAATTGTAAATGGCGGTATACCTCCATTTAAAATGGCGGTATACCGCTAATTTTAATGGTATACCTACAAATTTAGCGGTCAACCGTTAAAAATAAGGGTAAGCCGATAAAATAGCGGTTAGTCGTAGTCTATTTTTAGCTGATTTTACCTGGATTTGTTACATAATCCCGAAATGAGGGTAGACCCTTATCTATTTATAGATCACCCTCTATTTCTCAACAACCAATCAACGCTCTTGTATCATAAGAGGTTTTCATAACTAACGGTAACAACCAAAGCCGAAATACATAATTATTAATTTCTTTTCAAGACGCTATCATACAATTTAAGTACATCTACTGTTGTATACAATCGGTATGTTGAAATCTTTGGCAGTGGATTTTGTTTGTTATTTATTTTTCATTTTCTATTTTTTTAGGTTTTAAGTGTTTTCTTTTTCATTCACCTCGTGGTAGTTTTTCTGCCCCAACAGAAATTCGATTAGAAAAAATTAGAAATAGAACGATAACAATATTGGGGTCTCTCTTTCTCTAAATACGATGTACAATAAAATACATTTATTGATGCGAATGTTTTTCCTTAAGAATAATTTCGATGAAAACTCGTTTAGACGCAGTTGCAGCAGACGATTATCGTCCGACAATTTCTTTTGTCATTCCGATTTTTTTTACCGAAATATCAAATTGGATATGTTTAAGTTTCTACGTTTTAAGCGACGTTTTTCAACCAACGTACCTTAACATTTTCCAAAAAAATAATTACATATCACTAGAATGTTGCAGACGACTCTGAAAAACATTGTGGGAGAGGAAGAGATTTCTCCTTTGCCAAACAATATTTTCTACCCTATCAGAAGATTATTTTCCAATTTAATCACATTTTGACATCACATTTTGACATGTGGTCTGCAAACTCTTTCATTTTGGGACAGTCGAAAATTTTGCATTTGATAAAAGGTTTATTTTATTATTTGTATGGGGTTTTTACATCGCGTCAACAATAGTACATTTAAATGATGGAGGAAGACCCCATGCTCAACTTCCCAAAAGAGCTGGTTAAGCCGGGTAGAACCATCGGCACTCCGTGAATGGTCAGTCGGAAGACTGCTCTCATGAAACTTAATTCTAGAACGTTTTATCCCGTTTCTTTAGCCGTTCAGCTATATATACGGCCATTCGTTTTATCCAAATACATATATCCAAATGTTACAACCGTCACATGTCTGTGTGTCCATCCGTCCGAGAAAGCAAAAAACATATTGATAGTTTATAGAGGGCACTTCACCCAATTCGGTTTATTACAAAAATAAAATTGAAACAAAAATGTCTTCTGGATTCGGATTCTGACAGCATATTGCCAGAATTTGCATTACAAGATAGTTAATTTGTTCCGACCTAATTACCTTACGCAGTGTGAGACGAATGTCCGATCCCTGGTTTTAACATAATTAGTGTCTCAAAAAAAAAAAAGCAAGGACATAATTAACTTAGCTCGTTTGATATAGCGTTACATTTCCTATATTCTTAACTAAATCCCCATGTCCAGAGGAATGCTTAGTAATCAGGGTGGGGTAAGGGAGTTTTTTAGACAAAAAAAGTTTATACATATTTGTCCGTCCGTATGTCTCTGGAAGACTTGGAAGTACGATAGAACGAGAAAATTGATAATTTCAAATAATTTCCACTGGGATTTTATATTTATTTTAAATGATATTCACCCATATATCATATATATATTTAAAACTACATACCGTTTAATAGGCAGTTGCAAACACTATAGAAAATAACAATTTAAAAACTAAATGTATAGTCAAATCTATGTGCACACGTCTTTCCATATGAGAACTGAACTATTTTCTTCTTTTCCTATAGGGCCGTCTAGTCACTCTACGGTGTTAAACACATTGTCAACAAATAATTCGGGCATATTACAAATTTCCCCACACTACTATATGCGGGCTCAAACGTGCTTCGCTAAAGAAATGTGCACTTACTCAGTAGTACAGATGGGGATCGAACACGTGCCCTATATGGACAACCCTTACAACATTAACTACTGGGTCCCACGGAAATCCCCGTACACTAGCTTGTCTAACTCTTACTCTTCGTTTATTCGAAAATGTGCTTATTTCAAACATAAAAGACGGTCAAAACGAGTGTTTGCTACTTTTCAATCAACGGTTTCGGAAATATTTAGCTATAATGATTTAAAACATGAATAAAGGAAACTTTAGCTAGTTATACAGACCGCGTAGAAGAAACTTGAACATTTTCTGTTATTCTTGGTTTACATGTAGCTATCCGTAACTTCCACCACTCTCAAAATGAATGATAAGCAGCATCAAGTCAAGATTTACATGAAGCCATCCGTGACTATACCATCCCTCAATATGAATGATATACAGAGGTACACTCTAGGTCATGCAAGGTAGTATAGAGTATGAGACATGTCCGGGTAGTATGGAGTATGAAACATGACAGGGCAGTATGGAATATGTGTCACAAGGAAGTATGGAATATGTGACACGACAGGGATGTATGGAGTATAAGACATGGCAGCGTAGTATGGAGTATGAGACATGTCAGCATAGTATGGAGTATGAGATATGTCAGCGTAGTATGGAGGATGTGTCACGACAGGGAAGTATGGTGTATGTGTCACGACAGGATAGTATGGAGTTTGGGACATGTCAGCGTAGTATGGAGGATGTGACTTGCCAGGGTAGTGTGGAGTTTGAGACACCACAGGGTAGTATAGAGTATGAGACATGTCAGGGTAGTGTGGAGTATGTATTATGTCAAGGTAGTATGGAGTATGAGAAATGCAAGCGTAGTATGGAGGATGTGACACCACAGTGTAGTATAGAGTATAAGACATGTCAGGGTAGCATAGAGTATGTGATATGTCAAGGTAGTATCGACTATGAGACATTTCAGTCAAGTATTGACTATGAGACATGTCATCGAAGTACAGGTATGTGACTTGTCAGGGTAGTAAGAGACATGTCAGGGTAATTTGGAGTATGAGACATGACATGGTAGCATGAAGTATGAGGCAAGTCAGGGTAGTAAGGAGTATGTGACATGCCAGGCTAGTAAGAAGATTATGACATGACAGGGTAGTATGGGGTATGTGATACAACAGGGTAGTATTATGTATCTGGCATGTCAAGGTAGAATGGAGTATGAGACATGTCAGGGTAGTAAAGAAAACATGACATGTCAGGGTAGTATGGAGTATGTGTCACGACAGGGAAGTATGGAGTATGAGACATGTCAGCGTAGTATGGAGTATGTGACACAACAGGGTAGTATGGAGTATGTGACACAACAGGGTAGTATGGAGTTTGTGTCACGACAGGGAAGTATGGAGTATAAGACATGTCAGCATAGTATGGAGTATGAGACATGTCAGTGTAGTATGTACTATGAGACATGTCAGGGAAGTATTGACTATGAGACATGTCAGGATAATATTGACTATGAGACATGACTGAGTTGTCATGAGTATGTGACATGTCAGGGTAGTTTCAAGTATGAGACATGTCAGGGTTGTCATGAGTATGTGACATGTCAGGGTAGTTTCAAGTATGAGACATGTCAGGGTTGTAAGAAGTATGTAACATGTCAGGGTAGTAAGGAGAACATGACATGACAGGGTTGTATGGGGTATGTGACACGACAGGTAATTTGGAGTATTTGACATGTCAGGATAGTATGGAGTATGTGACATGTCAGGGTAGTAAGGAAAACATGACATGACATGGAAGTATGGAGTATGTGACATGTCACCAAAGTATGGAGTATGAGACATGCCAGAGTAGTATGGATTATGTGACACAACAGGGTAGTATGAAGTATGAGACATGTCGGGGTAGTATGTAACGTGTCACCAAAGCATGGAGTATGAGACATGACAGGGTAGTATGGAGTATGAAACATGACAGGGTAGTATGGAGTATGTGACATGTCACCAAAGTATGGAGTATGAAACATGCCAGAGTAGTATGGATTATGAGACATGACTGGGTATTATGGAGTATGAGACTTGTCAAGGAAGTAAGGAGAACATGACATGGTAGTATGGAGTTTGGAACATGTCAGGGTATTATGGAGTTTGGGACATGTCAGGGTAGTATGAAGTATGAGGCATGTCAGGGTAGTACAGTGTATGAGACATGTCAGTTTAGTATGGAGTTTGGGACATGTCAGGGTAGTATGGAGTATGAGACATGACAGGGTAGCATGGAGTATGTGAGATGTTTGGGTAAGATGAAGTTGTAGACATGACAGGGTAGTATGGAGTATGTGGCATCACACGGTAGTATGGAGTATGAGACATGTCAATACATTGCATTGTATCAGTGAGTATGTGACATAACATTGTAGTAGGGAGTATGTGACATGACAATATAATAGTATTTTTTTTGCAATGGTAGGAAATATGATTGTCAACTATATTTGATGCCACTACATTTCATCGAGCAATGATCTGAAATGCACATCTGAAATGACATTCCCTCCCATACATCATCTCATACTGTCTGATCTCAGACTGGACTTTCTGCTTTATAAGGATGCTCTTTTAGCAGCTGGTGTGGGATGTGTCGGTCTAGATTAGCTTGTATACTTGTCGACAAGTACCAGATCTTTCGACAAGAGCTAAGGCTTTTGAATAATACTTTTCCTTAACCGAAACAGCATTTTACAGTCTTAAATGTATGTGTTACAATAATTGTAAAAAGACAAAAAAAGCTGTTCAAAGGTATTTCAAGTGAAACAGGTTAAGGCGGCTGGTAAAGTGCAAAAGAAACAATCACACAATCCTATAAAAATTTTGTCAAGCTTTTTTAATTCAATTTGATGGACAATTGCTCATTCCCAAAATCTTCATAAGTATATATCATGTTCCTCATATCATAACCATCATCATTTCAACATCATTTATGGTTATTATTATCATTTATATTACTTATTATTGTTATCTTACAATATATCCATTGCATGTTAGTTGGTGAGTTTTATTCATAGGTTATGCTAGTTTTAAGAAAACTGTTGAAAACTAGTAAATGAAAACATTGGTGGAAAAGAGAAAACCGTAGTGAAAAATCAATGATTTCTTTCCCAATGCTATTTTTCCAATAAAAATTTTTGGACATGTCTGTAGATAAAGCCTGAATATCAAACATTCTTCTCAATAGCTGTGTTTTAGTAAGTATTTTAGATATGGATTTTCTGCCATTGAAAAAATATACACTTTTATATCAATCATTTAAATATGGATTGCATGTTTGGGTCTGCTTTTCCAAAGATATCCTTTGATAAAGGACTCACCTGTTTCAAAAGCCCTTATACATGTATGCATGAAAATCAGTCATTTGCTTTGTAAAATGAAAATGTTCAGTGTTAAGATGAGGACCAATTTGACTAATCTTCCCATAATGTTCTAAAAAGAAATAATTTTCTTTACATACTAAAGAGGATTTTTAGTCAATCATTTAATTGTCCAGTTATTTTTAGCTAAAGAAATCACATTTCTCACACCATAAATAACACATCATGAGTACAAAGCTATGTTGCACACATTTTCCCATACTAATTTAAAAAGCCCATATATATATCCACCTTAGATTACCCCCAAAACCCTTAAATTTCTGTCTCAAACAACATAATTAAACCATTTCCTGCTAGATGTCATTAAACAATGAAGAAGCAAGCCTTCGTTTTAATGAAAATAGCCTTTATTTTACCAAATAGACTACTTTCTTGGAATGTCCAAAGTTCAAACCTCACACAACCTTTATCAAAGTATGAAACCATCTTAAGGAACAGAAAAGCATATGGTCTTGTATGCAAAATAAGTCAGTTAGGGTAGGTGTATGGATTCACCAGGCAAAAGGGCTTGAATACAGCTCACAGCAGCTGCTGTGTTCCCAAGAGGTGCACATATAATATTCAACTGTCTGAAGAGACCTCTAGTTGGTGGGTGAGTTCCATCCATGTACCACATGTTCGATGCACACAGGTGTCTCAGGGCTTGGCCAGTTCAAAACATGAGGATACAGATTCCCTCGCGCTATCATGTAGAAGGAAAGGATGTCTGTAGTGCTCGTCAGTGTGTTTCCATTCTTCAGAAACGTCTAGTTCTTGAAGTGATGCAGGGTCTTTGGGTGGTGTTTGTTCACTTGTAGAGGTAGAAGAATGTCAACTAGAAGCTGCTGAGGGCGTCCGCGACTGATGTTAGTTAGCCTCGTCCTTCATCACATTGATAGCTTTAGTTGTCTTAATCTTGTTGAAGTCAGCCTCATGGTTATGCTCCTTCTATGATAGAACTGCTCGAACCTTAAAGTAGAAGAAAAATGATATTGGCATATTTTACATGTACATGTCAATCATTTTCATTATTAAACATACATGAAATGTACAACATGACATTGTAGTGGGGGTGAGTGGTGTGACAGGGTCATGAAGTATAGTGCATGTGACATGACAGATAATTTGTTATACCAATGTAGAATGAAGTATGTGCGATAACAGGGAAGTGAGGAGTATGTGACATGCCATAAAAGTATTCAGTATGTGCTATGACAGGGCTGTGAGAAGTATGTGACATGTCATAGAAGTATCAAGTATTTAACTTACCAATGTTGAATAAAGTATGTGCCATGACAGGGTAGTGAGGAGTATGTGACATGTTAAAGAAATATCCAATATGTGTTATACCAATGTAGAATAATGCAAGTGCTATGACAGGGTTGTGAGAAGTATGTGACATTTCATTGAGGTACCAAGTATTTGATTAACCAGTGTTAAATGAAGTATGTGCCATGACAGGGAAGTGAGGAGTGTGAAATGTCAGAAGAATCTAGTATTTGACATACCAATGTAGAATGAAGTATGTGACATGGTAGGGTAGTGAGGAGTATATGACATGTCATAGAAGTATCCAGTATGTGACATACAAATGTAGAATGAAGTATGTGCCATGGCAGGGAAGAAAAGAGTATTTGACATGTCATAGAAGTATCCAGTATGTGACATTCCAATGTAGAATGAAGTATGTGACATGACAGGATAGTGAGGAGTGTATGACATGTCATAGAAGTATCTAGTATTTGACATACCAATGTAGAATTAAGTATGTGACATGGCAGGGTAGTGATGAGTATATGACATGTCAAAGAAGTATCCAGTATGTGACATACAAATGTAGAATGAAGTATGTGACATGGCAGGGTAGAAAAGAGTATTTGACATGTCATAGAAGTATCTTGTATTTGACATACCAATGTAGAATGAAGTATGTGACATGGCAGGGTAGTGAAGAATGAATTAATAGTGTTCTAAGGAGCATTGACAGCTAAGGTCGTTTAGCTTGCATTATGATGATATTGATAGTGTATTTTGAATTATTTACACGCTAAAATGTATTTGGTTTAAGAAAAATGAATAAGAATTTGCAATGAATGAATGATAGTAGATTGAAATTTTGTATAAAAAAACAACAATAGTAGATATATAATTTGTAATGAATGTGTGATATGAAATAATCAATTTGTAATGACTTAATGGTTATCATATATGTATATATAAAATGAGTAAGGAATCACAATTAATTGTAAATTTCAATCTCTTTAATATTGACTTGACTTTGTAGTAGGGTATGTGTGACATGACATTGTAGTAGGGTGTATGTGACTTGTCATTGTAGTAGGGTGTGAGCACCATGACATTGTAGTGGGGTGTGAGTGCCATGACATTGTAGTAGGGTGTGCATGACATGACATTGTACTAGGGGCCATGTAACATGACATTGTAGTGGGGTGTGTGTGACATGACATTGTAGTAGGGTGTTCGTGACATGACATTGTACTAGGGGCCATGTGACATGACATTGTAGTAGGGTGTGTGTGACATGACATTGTACAAGGGGCCATGTGACATGACATTGTAGTAGGGTGTGTGTGCAATGACATTATGGTGGGGTGTGAGTGCCATGACATTGTAGTAGGGTATGCGTGACATGACATTGTAGAAGGGTTTGTGTGAAATGACATTGTTCAAGGGGTCATGTGACATGACATTGTAGTAGGGTGTGCTTGACATGACATTGTAGTAGGGTGTGCTTGACATGACATTGTACTAGGGGTCATGTGACATGACATTGTAGTAGGGTGTATGTGCCATGACATTATGGTGGGGTGTGAGTGCCATGACATTGTAGTAGGCTTTGTGTGACATGACATTGTACTAGGGGCCATGTGACATGACATTGTAGTAGGGTGTGCTTGACATGACATTGTACTAGGGGTCATATGACATGACATTGTAGTAGGGTGTGTGTGCCATGACATTGTAGTAGGGTGGGTGTGCCATGACATTGTACTAGGGGTCATGTGACATGACATTGTAGTAGGTGTGCGTGGCATGACATTGTAGAAGGGATTGTGTGACATGACATTGTACTAGGAGCCATGTGACATGACATTGTAGTAGGGTGTGCTTGACATGACATTGTACTAGGGGTCATATGACATGACATTGTAGTAGGGTGTGTGTGCCATGACATTGTACTAGGGGTCATGTGACATGACATTGTAGTAGGTGTGCGTGACATGACATTGTACTAGGGTCCATGTGACATGACATTGTAGTAGGGTGTGCGTGACATGACATTGTAGTGGGGTGTGAGTGCCATGACATTGTAGTGGGGTGTGAATGCCATGACATTGTAGTATGGTGCGCGTGACATGCCATTGTACTAGGGGCCATGTGACATGACATTGTAGTAGTGTGTACATGACATGACATTGTAGTAGGGTGTACGTGACATGACATTGTAGTAGGGTGTGTGTGACATGACATTGTAGTAGGGGTCATGTGACATGACATTGTAGTAGGGTGTGTGTGATGTGACATTGTAGTAGGGGTCACGTGACATGACATTGTAGTAGGGTGTGCATGACATGACATTGTAGTAGGGTGTGTGTGTGACATGACATTGTAGTGTGACAGAAATAGGGTTTATGTATAAATACTATTTCTACAGTCTCGCTGTAGAAGCCGGCTTTTATGGGTGATTCGGTAGAGTGGTTGGCTTTCTTTCGAAGTTAAGCAACATTCTAAGTGGTTAGTACCTGGATGGGTGACCCACGATGGCTTTACTCCGAGAGGGACCCGATACACGTTACAAAATTGGTGGCAGCGGTGGGATTTGGTTTGATATCACCATCATTCCCATACCCTTTATAGTTTGTCACATGTTCTCGATCCTTGTTTCTGCTTTGATGCAGTGTTTATAGTGGCAATAGTACCTTCTTGAAATGTTAAAAAGTCGGTAACTGCCCATGTATGTCTTTGTGACATTTGTGACTTCGGGACGAAGTCAAGAGAAAGGTGGGAGAAATGTGACAGAAATAGGGTTTATGTATAAATACTACTTCTACAGTCTCGCTGTAGAAGCCGGCTTTTATGGGTGATTCGGTAGAGTGGTTGGCTTTCTTTCGAAGTTAAGCAACATTCTAAGTGGTTAGTACCTGGATGGGTGACCCACGATGGCTTTACTCCGAGAGGGACCCGATACACGTTACAAAATTGGTGGCAGCGGTGGGATTTGGTTTGATATCACCATCATTCCCGTACCCTTAATAGTTGTCACATGTTCTCGATCCTTGTTTCTGCTTTGATGCAGTGTTTATAGTGGCAATAGTACCTTCTTGAAATGTTAAAAAGTCGGTAACTGCCCATGTATGTCTTTGTGACATTTGTGACTTCGGGACGAAGTCAAGAGAAAGGTGGGAGAAATGTGACAGAAATAGGGTTTATGTATAAATACTACTTCTACAGTCTCGCTGTAGAAGCCGGCTTTTATGGGTGATTCGGTAGAGTGGTTGGCTTTCTTTCGAAGTTAAGCAACATACTAAGTGGTTAGTACCTGGATGGGTGACCCACGATGGCTTTACTCCGAGAGGGCCCAGGTACACGTTACAGTAGTAGTGGCCATGTGACATTACATTATAGTAGGGTGTGAGTGCCATGACAGTGTGCTAGGGGCCATGTGACATGACATTGTAGTAGGGTGTGGGTGACATGATATTGTACTAGGGTCCATGTGACATGACATTGTAGAAGAGATCATCTAACATGGCAATCTAGCATAAAGTTAGTGACTGGACAGTGTTGTACTTAATTAGGCATGATAAAGTTATGACAATTTGGAATTGAGTATGTTACAATACATTGTAGAAGAGTTTATCTGACTTGACAGTGTAATGGGGAGTATGTGACATGACAGTATAGTATGTAGTCTGTGAAATGCTTTAGCTTATTCATTAGGGAATTTGTGATATGACAATCGGTGTGAAAAATGTTACTTTTATGACATTATTACAAAATGATACATTTTTTTTAATTCAATAATATTCTTAAGATGTTTTTCACATACAAATTTGGAAAAAGTTTAATTTAGTCATGGAATATCTGTACATACTGGTTGGTGTATTTGATCCAACAAAATAACATTATTCATATCAAATTCGAGTGGAAGAATTACAGATTGTCATAGTTTTTTCAGTTGAGAGAGAAATGATTTAAACAACAACCCTAAGACTTCTGGATCTAAGATAGCCATTTCAAAACACTCAGGTTCATAAGAATACCAAATACCTCCCAACTTATATCACTGTGCCCAGCCCCAGGCCTATAATAGTCGAAAACCATCAAATTTAACTAGCCGGCGGCTCACAAGCGGGCCATTTCGGTACATATCCCACGAGAAACATTCTCCGGACAAACACCATCAGTGGCACTCGAACCTTCCACCTCTCCGACTCAAGGCAGACGCCTTAACCACTAGGCCATGGTGACATAATGGGTATGAGGTAATGGGTCATCGATGGCAACACATTTACTATCTGGACAGAATTACTTCAAAATTACAAGTTAACAACAATTAAGTGAATTTTGATTTGTTATGCCTGCTTTCAGAAATTAGAAGCAATTTAGCAATAAATTCAACCGCCTTTTCATTTTGGACTTCTTTTTCCATACATCAAATGGCAGAGATAGCTATTGTCACTATTCTATGTGTTATAAATCAACACAGTTAAAATTTGTGTCATTTAATGGATCAAGGAAGGACACAAATCCTATATCATAATAAAATATTTTTATTATATTATTTGGTAAACTTTTAGTTTGATTAAATAGTTATCACCCAAAAAAACTCATCATCACAACGTAAACGTGAAAGCCAACAAGAAATAACCTGAATAAGCCAGTTTAATAATTTAGATTGCCTGATTCTTCACCTCTGACCTCATCACGTGATATAATTTTTTTTCAACCAACTAATCAGAATTCGTTATTTTCTATATCTAAACAAGCAAATTGCTGAATTGGAGACAGCTATATTTAAGCACAATAATACATATGTAAAACGAGTTTATTTTTTCAGTAATTCATTTGTACACATAATCCTGTCACGTGCCTTTAAAAGGTTTTTCAACATAATAACCCACAGGAAGGATTTGTCTACTTTAATATACAAAAAAGTGCACCCAATGGGGATTCGAACCCGAGACCCTCTATGCAGGAAGTCGATGCTCTACCTCTGCACCACCGTCGCCCACTGATATCAACAAGTTACTTATCCTATTATACAATTCATTGTGCTGAAGACACAGCACTTGTTTATGTTTGGAAACTAGTTGAAACTAGTCCAGATTTCTGGTCATGAAGGTTATTGCTATATATAGTCCAGATTTCTGGTCTCAAAGGCTGTTGCTACATTGACTGGCGCCTTCGAGTCCAGAGTCCATCGTGATTTTTACGTTACATTTCTGCGCACAGATTGACCACCTATGACTCCATAAATATGCAATTGAATATGAAATCAAACATACCGATTTGGAGCTTAACCAATCTTTCGTTGTGTGAAGTCTTAAAAGTGTCACTATTGTTTGAATATCCATACAATGACCGAGCTAGGTCACATGGTTCGAAAAGTAGGACATCTCTCTATTTCCCACATGTATACCACTGTGAGTACAGTGTACGCGAATGACCGGAGTTCAATATGTTGAAAAAAAGCTTTGTTCACGATCATTATTGAGACTTGGGGGAAACCACCACCTCTTTAATGGCTCTACAAAGGCAGTAAGAAAACTTATTGACTTTTTTTGGAGACATTTTTCATATTGTCGAAAGCACATTATGGTTATCAAATCAATAAAAAAAAAATGCAAAGTAATGATTTTGATCGCCGATTTCAAACTTGATTTAGACAACTGTTACATATAAATATAGCATGAGGGTATCTTTTTGTATATTCGGTTGTATTGGGCATATTTAGGAGTATTACGGTGTATCGTGCTGGCACCCGACATCAGATCGGTACGAATTATTGTTTGTAGAACGTCACAAACAGTGTTAAAAGGAAGTGAAATCATGTATTATCAACTAACAAACTTACCTTTATTATACTGTTAACGGAGCTGTCATTCCTTTATTCGTATGATTTAGAACGATTTCTATGACAAATGTCACGAAAAGCATAGTTCCGGAATCCATTGTTTACAGATAAGTCCCGCAGAAAAGACCGATGAAACGACGATTTTGATTGGCCAACGATATTAAAAGTCGCAGATGCTAAAAATAAATAACGGTTGACCGCTAATTTAACGGTCTACCGCTATTTAATAAGGGTATACCGTTATTTCTAACGGTTGACCGCTAAATTTATAGGTATACCGTTAAAATTAGCGGTATACCGCCATTTTAAATGGAGGTATACCGCCATTTACAATTTCGGTCTATTTCGTACACCATATTAAGCTGCATGCACACACATGTTGAATACCTTCGAAGTTAATTTTTTTCAGAAATGCCATTTACAGTAAAAGTAGTTGTTTTTAGTATTACGAGGCTGTGTACAATGAAAAGATATGCATCATCATCCAAGTTATTGCAACGGTCTTGAGATATTCAGATTAACAGCTGTATATATTGGCACGTTTTTGATAACTTTATACTCAACAGTTTTTTAAATTATATGATAACACTGTTATTTAAAAACTCTATTGTTTAAAGAGGATAAAACATGTCTTTCAAATTGCTTTATTTTTGAACAAGCAGCTTTAGTTTAGGTCAGACGCAGTTTACATATAGAATTATTCAATTATTCAAGTAACGTCACACACCGATGGATTAACCTCAAGTATTGTCACGCACCGATGGATTCACTTCTTTTTTATAAGGATCGTACTACTAACCATTAGACTGTCCTGTTACAGAGTTAAGCTTATTTACTCAAACGAGATTAAACAACCAAATGAAAATACTGCCTGACCCCAGGTTAAAAGCTGCTGGTTTACATATGAAATAGTTTGCTAGTCAAGATAAAATACCGTTGAGATCTTACACTTTTGTATTGCGATAAAATGTCTGGTTAGAACTAGTTTCTGAATTGATTCAAAATGGTTCAACATTTATTTATATGTACAGGCCGTATGTACTGGATTCAAAACCGTTACAACGATTTTACATATGAGTTTGATGTTATTCAACGTAAACCGGCTCCAGATAATTTACTGCGAACAATACCTATTTCAAATGGCTATTTCGCAGATTAACTCTAGCAACGATACCGTTGTTATAATGTTTATCAAGTTTCCAAAGATCTGTGGAAAAACAGCATTAACTAACTATAAATTGAATTTGTTATGTCCTTGACTGTCCGGAGACCGATTTCTGGTCAAGCAGGCGAGTCAAAAATGGGTGGTATTGATGCAGTCGGCCTCTGTACCGATGGTCCCGGGTATGATCCCCTATAGGCGAAGTAAAAATACCGGGACTGACCCACTATTCGGTGCAACCACTGATTTAGTATCCCGGAAGCTTGGAATTTAATATGCGCTTAGCTTCCATCGAAATCGATGAATTAATTAAGTCTCTTAAGTGTGTGTGATTTGTCCGAGGCTTTTGGATAACACCCTGTTGCAAGGGTGTACCTGAAAAGCAAATATTATTAAAATGCTTTAGATATTTCCCACTACCCCTGTTGATTTTACAACTGCCCAAGGACAACATTACATGGAAATATACCTACACAGGTTTATACATATGCGATTGTGAACTTATTTGTCAAGCGAAAACGTGCAATTTTCTATATCAGATAATATAAGAAATGTGTTTGTTACACTTACCTGTGCAAATACATCATATACCATAAATAAATGGTCAAAGAAAAGGGATCGAAAAGGACTAATGGGTCAGATGGGCCGAAAAGACACATTAGAGGTTAAATACAAAATAACTACGTACATAACATGTATTAAAGAGTGGCAAACTTTCAGGGACACTAAACATGTTTGTATCCATATGGATATAGTTGGTCACACATGTAGCAGTAAAAGGGGAATATCCCTCTAGTTTAATGCAAACCGATCATTTACACATCAACGATTTTCAAATCTCAATACGTTTAACACTTTTATGAGACAACGATCCAATGCTTCGAGGAAGTTAACACTTTTCACCCTCTAGAACGAACGACTTTAAACACAATCTGGTAGACGAAAACTGCAACATTGAAACACACGTTATTTATTACGAGTAAATAATCTCATTTGTCGCAATGTTTTTAATGTTGCTTTTTTGTCTTTTTATATACATGCTTATTCAATATTTCTGTTTTCTCCATTTTAATAAATACTATTATTGCTACTCCAATCGAAAGAAAATACATCTGAAAAACAATGTGACTTAAGGAAAATTTTCTCATGATGAACAAATTCTCATTTTGTCGTAATGTTTTTAAGATTCACGTTTCTAATGATTGGGTTTTGCCAACATTTTCATTTTTTTTTTATTTTTTCATTTCAATATAGTATGATAATTTCGTTTGCTATCACCGACCCAGTAAAGGGTAAACGTTTGAGATCTTAAGTGTCTATTTACATTCTTCCTTATACAATAGAGGAATTCTCTAGCTACAAATCCAGGGGTGTTAACCCCATTTACGTTTAATGAATGCTCGAAAGTGTTTGCAACAAAATAGTCAGCTTAAAATAATATCCGTCATTCAGGGCTAGCCTTACATCTTAGTTTAAAACATAAGGTGTAGTGATATTTTGACGTTAAAGTGATTAACAGATTTATGATCTTCCTAAGATGCGCAGATGCAGTACGCAGGAAAAAATACCGAGAACGTCCTTAACGTGTCTTTACGATTTAACTTTGCGATCAGAAGATAGTGGTAGTGAGACAGGATTACAAGTTGAAGTTTGTAAATAAAGGATTGCGGGACGGACTTCATAATGAACTGTATGTAAGTAACTATTACTAAAATTGAAGAAGTTTTTAATGTATATGTAAGTTATTGTAAAAAGAGTTTATGTTACATGTTGCGCATGTTTTTTTTTTCTTAACCGTTTTAACAAAAAATTAGAATTTGAATAACTAAAGCCGAGGGTTATGGACAATACTTAGAAATAATCACATTTCAATATATAGCTTGTAAAAGATAGTAGTTTAAAATTGAGTACAATGAGTATAAATAGCAGACGTTACGTGTTGTAGGTTCCCTTGTTTTAAACATCTCAGCGTTTACAGTTTGATAAATTACATATCAAAAATTTAGAAAATTCTTTTAAAGGATTTTTTGTTATAAAACTGTAGGAAATGTCCTTAATAACAATATCACACGTGTATGGAAGCCAGTATAACGTAAGTGACTGTTTATCTTATTCATGATCAACTTTTCTTGTATTTGTCTCGTTGGTAGGACTGACGATTTATGTATTTTTCAAATGTGTTTCAGATATATAACAACTGGCAGTGTATCTATTCATCTCTATTCATACTGTTTGCATTACCCCGCCAGTCATGCACACTATCTTTTTCAAACCCACATGAACATGAATTCTATGCTTAATAACAGTTTTGTTAAACTTGCCTAAGCTTAAAGAACTTCAATAGGCTTTAAGGTATGTGTCACATTGATGGCCGTATACTTTATCGGCAAATTCCAACATGCTGAATCAGACTAACCTCGTCCTGAGGTAAAATATGATCAATGTAGTGTCCACACAGAAACTATTGTATTCAAACGAGTGAAAACGATATAACTGAGCATCCATCTTAGCTAGTGACGTTTCGATGTTACTCATGCTCATGTGATCAAACGTAGCGTCAAGAACTACTCTTTCGACTCATCAGGTACAACTGAGGTCAGAGTGACCTGCCAACATCACCGAGGAATTCCAATTAAAGACATTTGGAAGATTCAGTTCATATTTGTGATTGCGTTCCTATGTAAATTGTAAACTATAAGCAAAAGAGCCGATTTTGAAAATGTGATGACAGTTTAAATGAAAAGGATAATATTTGATAAGAGAGTTTTAATCTATATGAATTTCTAATCAATCGTTTGACATCATTTTTATTCGTAATCTCATTTATTATTGAGTACTGCTACAAGTACCATTACCAAAGGGGTATTGTTGTGGAAATCAAATAAAGTCGAGATGATTTTAAACAGGTCTCTACTAAATAATTGTGGTGAGTTATCAGGGGAAAAGCGCCCACTCTGTATCCATAGCGCGGTGTAAACAAATAGGTGAACATCAACATACCGGACGGATATGGCGTTTGATCTTTCTGGTGATGGAACAATGACAACAATGGCAGATTCGTCTTGGCTTCCTTGTCTTTTGTTTCCGTCCAAGACATGTGTCATAGCTTAAAAGGACATTCACACGATTTAGGATTCCCTTTCTTATACAAATTTGCTTCCCTCTACTTTTGAAAATTACATAAAAATAGTTTATTGATACACTTTTCACCCAGTTTCATAATTGTGAGGTTGAGTTTAAATGCATTTATATTAAACATAGTTTATATAGCAAACCGTTAACACGTTTTGTTTGATCAAAACTTGAGTTACCTCTAGGTAAGCGTTTTAAACATATAATTGTGTGGGTTTCACAAAAGTTAGACATGTGCCATAGGTTAGAAGGACGTTGCTACATACTTACGGTTTACTTGTTCTTAAACAAACTTGATTTCTTCTATTTTTGAAATGGAAGCAAAGATACATAGAGTTACATAAACTTGTTGTTCATACCCTTTTCATTCACATTCATAATTGTGTGGTGGAGATGTAGCCCATTTATAGTGCATATATCGTAAACCGTTAACACGTTTTTTTTCGTAAACAATAATATTAATTTGAATTACCCCTAGGTAAGCAGGGATAATATTAGATACCATCACCATGTGGGGTTTATTAACGTTTGACTCTGTTTGTGTATACCAACAAAATATCAGATATTCAGCACTTTTGAAGTATTTGAAGTTTCTAAGTCGCTCGAGACTAACGGGGTGGAAATATAAATGGGCCATGATCTGCGAAAAAGAGGTTACTGGTCAACAAAAGACTTAAAAGTGACAGCAAGTTTTATGAGTAAATAATGTGATTGAATTGTCAGCAAGTCCTCTAGGTATAGTACAGCATTAAGTTCTTAAGATTATCTAACATTTAATTTATATTTTTGACTTAGATGTTTATATCTTTTGCAGATTCATGATACATGATGCACGTTTTCTTGTCAAAATCAAAACGACATTATTTAGATATAGTTGACGTTGATATATCATTTCAACCAATTGTTTGACTGTAAATAAATCCACCAATCTATGCAACACTGACTCACGAACTGTTTGTTCAAAATTTAATTTACCAAGTATCGGTATGGTCTCACAAGCATGACGTGTGTATTTAAAACAAGCAATAAAAGGTTTGCTTATTAAGGTCACTTAAAGTCGTTGGTTGTTTTCTTCCAGACTGGTACATACAACTTACTAATGTATGATTGTTTACTATATGAATTTGTCAGAAGAAGGTCCTTGGTCCTTGGTTTCCTGTCACGTGATAAGTCTTGATGTCATTTTTAAGTCATGCTATATGACGACATGACGCATGTGCGAAAACAATTTCGATTGACGATACAAGACATCTTGTCTTTCTATATATCTGCAATTTTATGGTATACACCTTATATTCGTCAGAAAAAATCACCACCAGTGAGCTAGTTTGACAAAATATTCTCTACTCTTACTAAAACTATCCTTCCTCTTACTAATTCCACTTAAATGATTATGAATGGACATTTTTGCACATCTTTTTTTTATGGAAATATTGTGATGTGATGAATAAAGTACTTCACAGGCAAAATTATAGCTGATAAGTTTAATTTATACATACATTATCACTACAGTCACAGGACACAGAAAACAATCACATTATTTGTTACTTCGGAAATTATATATACACAGAAGATGTAATTCCTGATCATTCCAGTTTTTATTCACAAACGTGAGGGTTGTCCGACTGTTGTTTTTGACTACCCTGACCTCACAGGAGGTTTTTTTTTTTCAGGAAAACTCCAACAACAATAGAAGTGAAAAGATCGATGCACTCATGTATTAGTCTTGTACACCATAATTGTACACCCTACCTTTATGTTAGAGGTCATTATCAACAGAAGGAATATATAGTGCTACTAATCAAGCCCACAGGCGTGGTTGATACTTTCTAAAGATATTCATTAGTAAATGAAATAATGATGGCAACAAATTAAATAAACGGGTGGGGGTTGAGATATTAATATTTTTGCCCCGTGTTACTTTTAAGGAACTGAGTTTCATTGACGTTAGTCTTGCGAACATACATGAATACTTTAGACCGATTTCTGCTTTAAAGCTTCTATTTCAAGGCCAAACGAAACCTTTTATTTATAAAAAAAAGCAAGAGCAACCGTTCTTTCTTCAATAAAAATTACAAATATTACGAAACATTTCAACTCTTCTTAATGCGAAAGTCAAATACTTTTGTTTCAAAAGGTTAAATGCACTCCACGATGTTTAGTTCGGCGTTAACTTGTTGATGCAAATGATAAATCACCTATATACTAGTATGATTCAAATGTTTTACTTTTTGAAACACTGTTCCACAAGTATTGTACTTATAAGTGCAAGATAGACGGAAGGACTGTCGAGAAATGCTAAAAGAAGACATGGGTTAGGTAAGAAAATAAAAGGACACTTGAGGTAAACTAGCCGAGATCAATACATCACATTTATATATTTGTATGGCTCTTTCTATACTATTTTTTAAACAATTGCCCACTTACTTCGTATTTCTTAATCTTTTCAGTCAAGTTACGTTTGATGTGCAGTGTTTGTTAATATGACGACCTTACCTGGCTGGACGAGTGTCGCTCTCCAACTGTTATTAATAACATTATTGTCGGCATATTGTGTATTTGGTATGTATCTCGTGCAATCATAAAAATGTTAAATCATTATTCCTTTCTATCCAATTGTTTCATTTCTAATCATAACAACTGATTTCACAAACAAGTAAGTAGTTTACGATATACTCGTTTAGCTTAAAAGGTATCGTACCCTTGGCGTGTCCGATTCAAAACGAACCATTGGCAAGATATCCGTGATTTGCAATGGCCAATTTGTTTTGATACACATGGAGGAAGATGGAGCCTAAATTATGCAGCCGCCTGAATATGAAGTTAACTTAGTGACAGTCAGTTATTGTGAAATGACGCCACTTTCGAAATCATATAAATAAGTTGATATGCAAAGTAAAACAGCAACACTTAATCTTGACAAAAATGACAAATATTGATGTATTGCGCCCTACTTATATATAAGTTACAAAATAACGACGCATTAATACTTATAGACAGGAAAAACCGGAGTTTTGTAATCGATTCTCATGTTTTAAAAATATTTCAGCTCAAACTTGTTACTGTCGAACATATCAGGGTGGTAGATGTGCTTCGTGTTACACTGGTTGCTTTCTGAATAATAGACGATGCTCCAAATGTCCAGCTAACTGTGTCTCTTGTGCTGACTGGAATGATTGCAATTCCTGCAGCGAAGGATACTTTGGTCAGTCGTGCCAGTCTTCATGTAGAAACTGTAACTATAACACATGTAACAAGGAAAACGGACAGTGTACAGACGGATGTGTGGATGGATATTATCCTAATACGGATGGGGCGGGTTGTTTAAAGTGTTATACAGAGTGCAGAACATGTAATGGTTTGACAGCCTGCACGGCTTGCGAAGAAGGTTACTATGGTACATCGTGTTTTTCAGTATGTCGTTACTGTAACTATAACACATGTAACAAGGAAAACGGACAGTGTATATACGGATGTGCGGATGGATATCACCGACAACACGGAAGAACATACTGTGTCCGATGTCAAAATCAGTGTCTCAGGTGTGACAGTGATACACAATGTACAGCTTGTAACTCAGGATATCATGGACTTTTATGTGGCTCGAAATGTGATCCAAACTGTAAATATGGCCATTGCGATTTATATAGTGGTGTGTGTACGAATGGCTGTGTAGATGGATATTTTCAGAGCGGCATTAGCTGTTTCCCAAACTGTCCGATAGATTTCTGTCAAACCTGTAGATCGGACAACCAGGCCTGCAATGTGTGTCAGGACGGGTATTATCCCTTTAATGGCGAATGCTCTCCGTGCAAAACTGTATGTTTTAATGGCTTATGTGATAAAACAGACGGAGGCTGCACTGAAGGGTGTAAAGACGGGTTAACTGGTCGCTATTGTAACGATCAGTGTTATCCAAACTGTATTGCTTGTGAACAATACAATAAGGAGGCGTGTACATCATGTAAACCTGGGTATCATAGTCAGAAATGTGAGTACGAGTGTAATACACAATGCCAAGAGGAAGGGGGTATTCGGCAATGTGCTAAAGACAATGGAGAATGTACCAAGGGATGCGCAAATGGGTATTCTGGATCAACTTGTTCAGAAAAATGCAGTCTGAACTGCTTGTCATGTCACCAAAATGACCAACAGTCATGTGATACTTGTAACCCAGGCTATTATGGACAAGTATGTAATGAAGAATGCAGTTCTCATTGTGGGATGTTAAATGATAAAAGATCATGCTATAAGGATACTGGGGAGTGTCTTGTTAATTGTACGAAGGGCTACAGAGGCCTGACATGTGACGTTCCTTGTGAGTCCGGCTGTCAGAATGGATGTGATAGAGATACAGGGACGTGTGATCGATGTAAGACACTCTACTACGGATCTTCGTGTGAACACACATGCAACTCTACATGCTACAATCCAAACAACGGTTCAAGTGTATGTGACAAACAAACGGGGAATTGTTCCTTCGAATGCTCATCTTCTCAATGTAAGAAACCATTTCCTCTCTTTAACATGTCTGCTTATATTTGATATATTATTAAATTGATTCTTTGTTCACGTATAGAAAGAATGTACTGTGAAACTGACATGTACAGTGGCGTTTCAAGCCACGTCAAAGTAAAAACGGTTCTTCTCCCAGTACAGTAAAAGATGCTTTGGTTTTGAAATACACCTCCTTAAGACAGTGTTTCGACTTAACTTTCTAGCTTACTGTATTCTAGGGGCGACTCGCTAAGTGTTACAACTAAATACCGTTGATTCACTCCATATGAAATTGTATAATATACTTCTTTGTAACAGATTTTGCAATGTACGATTAATGTAACATACCGTTCAAACAGAATAAATGTCTATAGCATATTGTAACTTGTTTATTTTGCTTTAAAGACCAACTAATTTGGCATTCAGTTTCAAGAATCCACAGCAAATAGTTCACTAATATTTATAATGTGATATTAACTGTTTGTTGGACATCGACCTTGCAAAGGTTGTTAAATTGATGTACAAATAACTTATCATTGCTTTTGGTTCCAGGTGGAGTCCAAAGTGGTCAGGAAAGTGCTGCTAAATCAGATAACAATGGAGCAATTATTGGTGCTGCTACAGGATCTGCAATAGTTGTCTTGATAGTCTTGGTACTAGTAATTGTGTTTATCGTGATGAGGCGGAAACGGTAATTTGTTTGTCATCAATTGTTTACTTTTGAAAATATTTGTCAGATGATATGTCAATAGTTTTACAATTCAATAGCGTTGTTCCTTGGAAACCTACCGATATCACCATTTTTCCACGAACTTGTCATTTCCGTTTGGTCTTTAGTTGGAAATAAATAGCTGATTTTGATTAAATCCTGACTTGCGATTTAGCAAAATGCCTGTAAAATTATGGAGATTATTTAACGTGTATGGAAGTATACTGAGTTAAACAACTTCTTGTAGCTAGGTCAAGCGCTGTTGTTGAGTGTACATGCACCGACAGGAAGTGTCCAACAGTCATTCTTGTCGTACTGGTGTATTTCTTATATTGCATTGGACAGATATTCATATTTTCTGACCAAACACATGATTTATGTTGTACACTAAATGGAAAGTATACAATTACTTTCAAAATAATTTTTTTTCATTAAAGCTTTAAACATGAGATCAATGTGAATATGTTGCTACGGACTGAAAAACATAAACTACAATGACGGACAAGTTCCTCTTCATCTGGCAAAATCAACAAATGAAGCTCTTGGTTTTATTAAGTTATTAAGTTATTAAGTATTTTAGTCTCCGCCGAAATTCTTGATTTTTTCATTTTTTGTTATTTGGCTCCGGAATTAAAAGTTAAAGAGAGATCATTGGTGATGTTTGAACATATAAGAAACTATGGTATACTGTTTAACTTGATAACAAAATTAAATGAAATTGCAAAACAAAGAAAACAGTTATCCAAACCGATTTTTATCACCAAATCCTCATTTGAAGAAGCTGAAGAGGAAAACATTTTGTATCACAGAAGTTATCGTTTTCCTCTATAAGATATTTGTTTGAATTTTGTTCAAATTCCAACTAAGTGTTATGTCTAGTCACAAATCATACCTCGGCTTTATGCGACAGTGGTGTAGTGGTAGGGCGTCGATTGATCCCCGTCAGCGACAAGGTGCAAGGATTAACCAAGAAGTCGGTGCCAGTACTTGCTGTGGATCCAGAAAAAAGTCATCTTGATTGGATTTGATATGCATCGATCTTCTATCATATATAACTTAAATCAAATCAGATTAAACGTATTCACTAATTACGTAATTAATGATTTCAGACAAAATACGTCAAATCCTGAACCTGACGGGATGGAAGGAAACACCGGTATGTACACTGACTGCCGTTCTTTAACAGACTAAAATCCTCAATTACTAATCATAAAATGTATTAAAGATATAAAGCTTGCATAAGAGAAACACGTCAAATAGTTATCCCCTGTTGTTGTCAAAAATCCATTTTCCTTTTCGTCTGTAGAACCAGTAGTTCTTGAGACCTTCATTCAAACAAATTAACATTTGATAACTGCAAAGGCATGACACACTTTTCCGTGTTTCAAGTATTTTGTATCAGCAACGAAATCATTGTGATGATGGTCCGAGACAATGGCCATGTATTTTGTGTATCAATTACCTAATAAACTAACACGTTTATGGCAAACCTTTCCATGTTCGGTTGCAGATGCTGTTTATTCAGTTCCAGAAAAGAATCGATCCAGCAAAAAGGTTGCATCGACAGGTGAGGTTTGGAATATAGCAAATTGTTGTCTCAATACCATAGTATTACAACAATGCCAAAGAAAAAATATACATCTTTATATTTACAACTTGGCCTACAACCTCCAATTTTGTTTCTAAAAATTAGTTCACGGACACAAAAGCCAGTCTACACAATGCATCTACTCTTGAAAGCGTTGTTGTATTCCCCTTACGACAAACAAACTCATTCCAAACGTACACGCTGTTAGATTTCTATTTTCATCTCTCTGTATTACATTTTCATTCTAAGATAAAGGGGTTACTATAAAATGTATTCATTTTGTTCTTAGTTATAATATGCGTCCATTTTCAAAGAAGTGATTTAACAAATCGACGTGAATGCCTCCAGACAGCACAGTCATTGAGTTGAAATATCAATTTATCATGCACATTTTTGCCCTTTCATTCTATTTGAGAAAACGATTTTAACAAATTCAGAAAGTTTCGATTGTATAATTGTACATAGAATACTCGCATTTACATTTAAAGTCAATGTCTTTCCCTTCCATTAGCACTTTACGTGATCCCCGATAAGTCGACAACCGTCCAACCAAATTCGAGTAACCCAGCCATTTATGAAAATGGTGTGTACTCAAATGTCGAAGATAGACCCAGCCCTCCTACAATTGAAACTGTTGATGCCACTGAGGACGGTCTAGAAGAAATAAATCAAGATGATATTGGTTCGGGATCATTGGCAGGTACTCCAGCTTCGTATTTGACGAACACGATAAGGAAATGACAACCCTTCTCTTCATATTTTAATTATTCTACTATCTCAAACAAATGGCATTATTAACGAAAAGGTAGGCGCTGTTTTGAAAATAGTTCCCGACAACGTTTTTTTTTCCGGAAATTTCATAACGTAGATGTTACACAGTTCTTCATATTATATATAAACACTTGTCATGTCACCATCAAGAGAAATAAAGAATTAGAAGAACGAAGAGGTAGAAGCCATCTATCAAAACAAAATCGATAAAAGCGCTTTGGCAGTTAGAGTTGACTTCTTATTTGAAACTCTTCCCGATAGACCAAACATACAATACTAGGCATAATAACGACACTAGCCTCGGAAAGACATAAATCATAAATCCAACAATTGAACAAGTTGACAAAAACTACAAACTTGCTGTAAAAGTACAGTTTAAAACACATTTCTATACAGAAAGCCTGTGAAGATACCCGAATGACGAATACAATGAGCTTGAGCTATAACTTCGTTAGATGTTGAACATATATCAAAGCATGAAGCTGGACTCCAACATTCTTTATAACATATGTATTTGAATTGCAGACGTTGAAGGTCCAAAAGTGGACAACTATTATAACATATACGGCTTGACCAGAAGTCGGATTCAGTTAAACAAACTAAATACGTATGTGGCATCTAAAACAACAGAAGGCTTTGAAAAAGAATTCAAGGTAATATTTTCCTACCATGATGTTATCAAATAAACCTAATGAACGCATTTTGAGTTAAAAGTGGAATTAATTATCTAAAACAGAGTTTGACTAATCATTTTAGTAACATAAGTTTGCCATTTAAAATATTTTTGAGCAATGTTAAACTTAGAAAAAACGAAAAAGTCATTGTTACACTTGACACGAAACAATCACTAATTTAAAACATATTTGCAATTACAGTTTTTGTTTGTGATATGTTTTCAAGTACAATAGCTGTTTTATATTATAGAAAATACATAACACATAACTCACACAGAACAAATGGCTCTTTAGCTTCCACTTCTAACATATTTGCCATACGTAATCAATTTTAGAATGAATGCAATCGAAGGTATTGATTGTAGTATATCAATGAGGAGTCAGGGTAAAATATAATAGAATACAACCTTATTCAATCGTCTATGTCAGTTTGTAGCCTCACATTTTCTTCACGTTGTATAAATATTCCTATACAGAAACTCCCAGAAGGTTTGAATCGTCCGTATGATGATGCTGTTGGTCCAAAGAACGTCACAAAAATAGATACAAATGCATCTATCCATGTAAGTTATCACACAAGGAGTAATGCCGACATTCACAAACTTAAACTGCACTCGAATTTGCAAGATGTTTTACATGATCTTCAAAAGGGAATAAATGTCATGGGAAATACGCAGAATGCGCTTATTTGAACGTTATCAGTCTGGCTATTTGTTCCTTTGAATTGTAGTTTTGTTTGTGTTACCGCCATGTAAGCAACGTTTCATTTAAATAAATATTTACTCCGCAGTCATCTTGCATATATGTCTTCTGTGGTAAAGACAATTTTTTAAAATGCTTTTTACGATTAAAATCGATCCTTATAAGTGTTTATAGGTATTGGTCGGGTACAGCTGGGTCAATAAGCAAAAACAAAACGATTCTAAAATGATAACTCTGATAACTTACAGAGCGGGGTTTACGTTTAGTCTTTCCTTACTTGGCTATCATTCTTTATTGATGTTTGTTTTCCATTTAGACGATGCAACACGAGTAAAGCTTGAGGGTAACGGTGGTGATTATATCAATGCCAGTTATATAGAGGTAAGACTTTTGGTAAATCGTTCTTGAGAGCTTTGTAAAATTAAGATTTATCTCTCTTTTCATTTGATTAGAAAAAATGATACCAAACTTCCACTGCGTATGTGAATTCTAGCTTCTACTGTTAGATGTCAGGTAGACTAATAGCAGTTAATATTTGTTTGTTTATTTTTTTCAGGGTTTTGGAGAACTTGAAAAGACATACATAGCATCTTTAGGTAAAACATGACATTGTTATCCGTACAATTTCAATCATAAATTTGCAGCATATCATCAAGTTCAAATGTCCAGTTATATGTTGAGTTATGCGATTTGTTAATTATTGTTTCGACTTTCTAAGTTTTTCGTTTGAATCGAAACAATATTAAGAAGGGAATATGTCGTTTGAAATTTCAAAAATAGTAAATCATATCAAAAAGCGAAGGACAGTCGGTCATTCAATTGAATAACGAGTTTTGTTATTTGTTATTGGTAAAACTAGTATGTATCCCTCCTTGTCTCTAAACAATCAGGTATTTAATTGATAAACAAAGACTATGATGGATGTTTTTATATTTCAAAATACTTAAACAATGTGATTTTATTTTTTTCCAGGACCGATTAAAAGGTTCATGAAAGGTTATGTTGACTTTTGGAGAATGGTTTGGCAGGAAAATGTGGACAAAATAGTTATGCTGACAAACTTTGTAGAAGGAACTGTAAGTATTTTTTCCAAACATTTTTTGTCTTATTCAAATTATTCCTGACTTTTACTTTAATGTTTCTTTTTTCCCCAATGACCATAAAAAACAACATATGTTTAATTATTTAAGAATCACTAGTCACGAACATATTAGACAAACCATAATCAATGTTATTCCTTACCTTTTCATCGTTTGGTTATCCAGATTTTAACTAATATAGTCGTTTTATGAATACCTTCATATAGACAATACCTAGGATCATATTGAATAGGTTCAATGGAAATGGCAACGATATTTTTAAAACCAAACCCCTTCTCTGAAACAGTACCATAAAGTACATTGCATGAAATAGTGCGGGATTTGATGCGATATGATATTTTGATATATCATCTATTCAAAAAGAGAATTGTGACAAACTAAGATCACACTGTAAGGATTGAATGGAAATGGCAACGATACGTTAAAAAACTAATTTTTTCCTTTTATATTATCATATAATACATTGGATGAAATAGCGCGGGCTTTGATACTTTATGACAATTTAACATTTTATCTTTCCAGAAAGAGAAATGTGACAAATATTGGCCGGAAATTGGTCAAACAAAAACCTATGGACATGTTGTAGTGGAGTGTATCAATGTGGAAAGGTTTGCAGATTTCAATATCAGCAAACTAAACGTGTCAACTATTTCGGTACGTAATGTTTTGCCTATATAATATAGGCTTTGAGACTGTTTTCACAATATAAAAACATATAACAATTAATATAAAAACATATTATAATCAATCTGGTTCGTCATTGACGATTGGTATATCTCTCAAGTGCTGAAGTGTCTTATTGTCACCAACAAATACTAGTAGCACTGGTTTGCAATGAGTGCAATTAATTAACCACTAGTCGTATTCAAAATCAGTATTTTGACAATAGATCTGCTTTTGACTATGGATACCATTATTATTTTCCATTTAAACGTCGAATAAGCACTTTAACCTAAATCTATAGATTTATTACCTGTACACAATATATATAAATATGCATGTAGAGAGTTAAACAATTTATATCGATGCATGTGTACAATGTATGTATTTGTAATCGGTAACTGAAATACAACGTGCTTGATTGATAAAATGTTATTTTCTTTTCTTGTTTCCCTAAATTCACTCATTAATCCAACGTTAAGCCTTACAACCAGTTCATAAACGATATATCCACTCTGTACACACTGTTCCCATTGCTTCGAAACAAAATAACCGTCTCCAAAACACATGGAGAAAATGATAATGAATACAACACTCTGGTTTTCATACCAATTATTTGACATATTTTCATTATTCAGTAAGGCGTTCGAAATTTTGTGATACCTAAAATAAACATATTCATATCATAAACCATATGTTATATCATTACATATTCAGTGAAGGATGTCAATATTATGGACTATCTTTAATCTGTGTGAATGTAGCATATGCCAACCCTAAAGTTTACATCATATTCGATGTGATTTCATTATACTCGGAAATTACAAATATATTCAATTTATATATAAGTGTTTATGACCCCTTTGGTGTCTGCTATATGAGGTATTTAAAGAAACAACATGTCTAAATGGTTATGTATAACCACGAGTAGATCTTGTAAACCTATTGTTTTCTAATAACAAATCAATGAATGACATGTATTGTCACTTTTACATTCCAAAATGGCCGCCCTCGTATATGTCATTGATACACAATGGGAATGCTTATGGAACTTCTTATACAGTGGTCTCGTTATAAAACTATGAATTGATTTGCTGCGATAATTCATATGGGAAACAACACGTCCTCACTTACCCAATAGTAATAAAGCGTATAATTTGTGTACTCAGAACTCCAAGACAACA
Organism: Cerastoderma edule; assembly: GCA_947846245.1. Taxonomy (NCBI): domain Eukaryota; kingdom Metazoa; phylum Mollusca; class Bivalvia; order Cardiida; family Cardiidae; genus Cerastoderma; species Cerastoderma edule. Next base: position 2,466,257 of record OX401421.1, read on the forward strand.
ACGATCCACCATTTCCATTTTACCGCCTGGCCGGACCGAGGAACTCCGAGTAATGTTGTGTCACTCGTCGAGTTTCGTGAATCCGTAGAAAGGGTTAAGAGCACCACTAAAGGACCCACTGTTGTTCATTGCAGGTACGTGACTAATGATTCTGATAAACAGCTGCTTTACCAAATAACGCAATACTTGATACCTGCTAATTATGGTTAATCTTGAATGGAACGTTCATATAGCGTTCATATTACGAGCTATATTTTAAACAGTAAATCGCGATCAGGCATACGATACATTGTTGTTTGGACGTCTCACATAGTTATAGTAGAACTGAGCAGTTTCTTTCTATGTCAAACGCATGTTAGAATTTGTCAAATAATCATGATCAATCATCATGTTGAAGAAATATATGTGTCATTTGTTTATGGCATTATGACTGGTAACAGGTGTTAATGAATCATATTACTACTTCGATATCTTTAGAAATAATTGGTGGCACTTAAAATAAAATTTGTAAATTGTAAATAGATGAACCTTTTGAATATGTATGGGTAAAATCGTTCAGGCAAGGTAGATGGAAATCTTCATGGAAATTGCGATACTGTACGGTAAGGATATTTCGTGTCATATTTGACATTTATCAATAGCCAGTTCTAAATATTAACTTGATGAAAATATACAAAGTATTATGTATATGGTGATATTATCCCAAAGACACTTTCTGTGTTTTGCATAGCGCTGGTATTGGTCGTACAGGTACTTATATTGCATTGGACATTCTCACACGAGAGGGTCAGACGGAGGGGTATGTGGACATATTTGGATGTGTGCTCAGTCTTAGAGGACAGCGTGTTGGCATGGTGCAAAATGTGGTAAGAATCGTTTTACACACATTAGATGTTTTCTATATAGGTCAGGTAACATTGTCTTTATCAACTTTGTGCCTGTAGATTCATTCAATTTCTTTTTTTTATTATTAATGGTCAAATTGTCATTCGTTATTGCGGTTAATTTTATACTCATCAATATGCTTTGGTATTACAATTGATCTAAGGGCTTTGCATGAAAAAATATTGGTTATTTTGTTATCATGCAGGAATTTAATATATTTACTTGTAATGCAAAGTGTAGATTTCTTAGATATTTAAACTTTCATATTTTTTTCAGAATATGAATATGTCTCTCTTGATTTCTATATGTACATATATGCATTGTAACATGTGTTGTTAGTTGTTTTAAACATCGTCTTTAAACACATCTTTCGAACTACTATTTATGTCCACTGTATTGCAACAAGATGTATTGCCTATATTCAAGGATCAATACCGATATCTACACCATGCTATTGAACATTCCCTAACGACTAAATGTGAACAAATAGAAAACGGGAATTTCTGCAGGGTTTCTGCTGATCAAATCGATGAAGGGTTCAACGTAAGTATCGAAATCATAATACTGTAATATAATTATTGATTTGTTCATACGTTTGATTATTTAACTATCATACTGAATTATATAATGACTTCACTAAAACATAGTACTTGTTTCTATTTAATTATCAATCTGATTAAAGACGTCTTCTTCTAATTCCATTGTAAACAACATACATTGAAAGTAATCATGGCCAGGTTTATCCTAGAAATGAAAGATCGAGATATTTTGTATATTTGCTATTTTTTTTACCATATTTGTCTATCAAATGACATATAACTTCGTTAAAGCAAAACTTGTAATGGTTATAACATGTGATGGCGAATTGGCTTGTTGTAAGCGTGTAATCGGCTCAGCAAAATAGTTTATTTGACAAAGAGAATATTTATCTCAAGAAGTAGGTCGATATAATCTAAATTGAGGTATTCATTTTTATTATACTTGAAGTTTTTAAAAGCTATGAAAGAATACAAAGAGGAAGAAGAAAGCAAGGCCATCGAGAAAAACAAGAAGGAAAAACACAAAAACAGAAAAGGGGCAGATATTCCTGGTATGGTTTCATGGTGTCTTTTAGTTTTCTAACGAAAGCCAGCTATCAAATAAACAGCTTAAACGTTTTTCGATTTAAGAAAAATCCTTTCATTTTTCATCTAAAATATCAAAAGTGTAACATAGCGTGATTGTCATAGTCAATAGTTGTGTGGGGTATTAAAGCAATTTGTTTTAAACCATAACACCTAAATAGTTATGTTTTATAGCAAAATATGCACATGTAGTATTTACATTCTTATTCTGTTCTCATTGTATATCGTCATGTTGGCAATATTTAATTTGATGTATTTCATTCTCGTATTTATGTTCATTGAATTATGTTAACAATATACATAATGGGCTTTTAAGCCTTATGAAATTATGAAAATAAAAACTTTCAAACTTCCATGTAGAAATATAAGATTTAAGAAAACATTAAGCAACAAAGAAGACAATGATCTCCAAAGAAAAGCATTTGTCATTTATCGTAACGTCTTTCGGTTAAAGCACTTAACGAATTATGGTTCGGTATGGTTTTTCATTTTCAGGAGATGCAGGAAGGCCAAAGCTTTCAAACCATAACAAGAGAACAGAGTCGCAGTATATAAACGCTGTCTATGTTGATGTACGTTTGTAAAGATCATCTTAGACTTTTCTATGTTAAGTAACGTGAATTATATATTTTCCTATAAACACACCGTCAGGTATTGTCATATATAATTATAATTAATTATTTGTATAGTTTGGCACTCGCTGTAAATGAAATTCAAAACGTCGAAAGTTCTTTTTCTTATATTATGCCGTAGTTTACTATTATCTATATAAATTAACAGTGGTTTTGTCAGAACTTATTTTGATCCATCTAAATGTTTGAGAGCGTTGTTTGGATATTGTGTACGAAGCAACCTGTTAGAAAACAAGAAAAATGAACAAGGAAATATAAAGCTTTCATTCAATGAGGAAGGATATATTGTGTTCGTTTCAAGAAGTCGTTTGATTCGATTTCGTTTAATGCTGATCTTCCTTTAGGATTTAATGTAATGCCGATAACAATTTCACTGAGGATCCACCCACAAAAGTACTATGAAAGGATGTTATTTCAGAGTTTTAAACAGACAAACAAATACATACTAGCTCAGACTCCGCTGACAGCAACTATAGAAGACTTTCTTGGGCTCGTGCTGCAAGAGAATTGCTCGTGTATAATAGCCCTGGACGATATCGAACACACGCGAAAACAAGTTGGTATTCATGTTGTATTTTTTCGCTTCCTCAAAAATAAAATTCGGAAACATGTATTCTTACAACGAAAGCTATTCGTCTCAATAAATAATATTTAATAATAATTTATTAAATATGCTACTGTCTAAGATAAACTATACTTTACATTATGCATATTGATAGCGAGTTATCATTTAAACTCTAAGTTGTTATACTTTGGCAAACAAATGTGATTCTTTGATGCGTGGGAATCTTGGGTTGAACTATGAAACAACTTGACATGTTAAACACCGCTAAAATATCGACACTATCCATCAACCTTTAAATCAAGTCATTTGGAAATTATGTGCGACATGTGATTTGAGACTATATATATAAACGTATGCACTGTACTTTTTACCATATTCTAAGTTTGAAATTGAACCTGAAGGTTGGTAACAATTCGCAAATACAGACTGTCTTCAAAGGGATATTTATTCCTTCTTTGTTATGCAAATTTGCAAAATGTGCAAACATTTTGGTCGGTAACACATTTTAAAGGCTTTGTTTCCAAAACTAGATCACTGTAACACTTGATTAATGTCCATGTTGAAAATATATGACGCTTATTACATTGTTTTCTAGAGTAGATAGGTAGTCCCAATTCTCTAGAGTTTATAGATTGCAATTAGATACTTCTTTAAGCACATGTTATTGATACAGAAAAATCCTTGTAACAGAGACATTTTGATGATGGACATTATGGATCCAAACGAACATGTTTCTTAGTGATTCAAAACCCCATCAATGATAGTATTACTCAACGATATAACTTCTCATCTAACATCTGTGACCAACGGTGGAAGAAAATACCAACAGAAGCATGCCATGAATACTTCATTCATTTAGTAATCATTGTATTTAGACCAAACCGTAAGGTGAGACTATAAGATGTATCGGCCGGATGCATGTGTATGTTATTGTTTTGAGATGCCATTCACAAAAGCCGGGTTTGGGCCATTAGAAGAACTGTCTTTATTTCGTATACATCATGTCTTATAACATTTCCACAGACACCACAATCATCACTATATAGAATGTAACATGTACTTGTAGGATATCGGTATGTATGTTCCTGCTGGTGACAACGAATTGACCATTGGAAAGTTCAAGGTCAATGTTACAAACAGTGAAAGTACGCCAGAATACGAGTTACGTTATATAACAATCAATGTACAAGGAACAGTAAGTATATTAGAAATCGAGTTATATTATTTAACAATCGATGTACAAGGACCAGGAAGTCAAACAGAATTTTAGATTATGTTACCTAATATACCTTTTGAACATTCCTTTTCTATTTAAACAACACCATGGGTAAACATGTTATGGCGATAGTTTATTTGTGTTATAATTATTAAAGAAAGGTCATAACAATTGGGATTTTCTCATTTATTATACGAATGACGGATCCAGTGAATCAAACACATACCTATTTGAAAATTTGAAAAAAAGTTTTTAAATCAAAATGTTGGCTAGTCTAACTGAACTATGCTTCGTTATGTGAATACTGAAATCAACATAGGAACAAAACTAGTAATATAACCCTAAATATAGATACTTGGCTCACACAAAGAATATATGCTGTATACTACTACATTTGCCTTTTACTCAATATTACATTATTATCATAAGGGAGGTGAATTGGGATTTAGGCTGGAATTCTTCCGTTTCGATAAGGTGAAAGGAAAGCTCTCGCCTGTGGAAAAATGGCGACTGATGTAACCCCGCAACACAATGATTCAACCAATGTTCTAACTGTACGTTTAAAATATAAAACTACGCAGTATTCTTATACACACTCGTTACTGTGTACTTATTTCCCAACTTTGTGTTTAGATAAAAAACTGCGAAGTATTCTTATTCAAATTCGTTACTGGTGGTTAATTTTCAAACTTTGCATTTAAACAAACAAAAAAAAACCCTGCAAATTATTTGTTTTTAAACTCGGTATTAAGTACCACTCTTTCAACTATAACGTTTCAACACGAACCAGTACAGTGTCCCTATTCATCCTTGTTAATGGACATCAACATGATCAAAGTTCTATTAAACAGGAAAATGACGAAGTGAAGACGATTCCACACTATCAGTTCACTGACTGGCCTGCGAATTCCCCTGTACCAGCGTCAGTTGATTCATTCCTAAATCTGATCAGGGATACAGACCGCATCGTTCGGGATTCTGGGAATGAAAAGGGACCAGTACTGGTCCATTGCTTGTAAGTTTAACAAGTTGAACAATTACACGTCTAAGGAATTGAGAAAAGAGTCACCTCAAATTACAATCACAATTGTTCATATAAGAATAATATGAGTATGAGTCATATTCTAATTCACATATATCATATTCAAATATGTGTGCTATTTTTTTAGATTGTGTTTTAGGTTGGATATTTAATGAATAAAACACTTTCGAATGCTAAACAAATTCAGAATGTAGTAATATAGTTAATCATTTACAGTCTTTATTAGATTGAGTCAATTTCAAAATCTTTGCAATACAATTTTTAATCCCACTATCCATATTTTCTCTCATTCTCGAAATAGAAGTTTGAATAATATTAATGGGTGTGAATGGAAAAAGAAAGCTGACTTACCAGGGTTGTATTATTTCCGTGTTTCCGCTTTTTCTCTGTTCTATTGAAACATGCACGGTCATAGCTGGAAGGATAAATAGTTTTGATTTGTTTCCCTCCAGAACTGGTGCTGAACGATGTGGCCTTATACCCGTCATCGCCAATCTCTTTGAGAAACTTGAGGCAGAACAACAAGCAAGTGTTGTTAATGTAACACGGCAGATAAGGGCACGGCGGGCACGTGCGATACCAAATAAGGTAGGGGCGTAAATGATGTTGAGAGAAAGAACAATCAAGAGAAAATTAAATAGATATCTTGATAAACGGAATGTTGTGGGAGAATGGATATGAGAAAGATGATAGTCTGAAAAAAGATAAGAATGAGATAGACAAACAGTAAGGAAGAAGAAGTAAACAATCTGGCATAAGGGAAAAGAGGCAGTGACGTGATCTATGAATGTAATATGACAGTACTAATTGAGGGAGAGATGGGTTAAGTTTGAGAGTGAACGAAGTGAAGGTTGGCGATATATAGAATAAGATATCGAACAAAGAAACGTGTAGAGAATAATAACGAGTGAAAGATGATGAGGTGGAAAGTTATATACAAATAAGAATGGAGATTCGGAGAGACAGTAAGAAAAAATTGAGAGAAGATGTGTTTCCTTTGCCAAAAATTACAACTGTACAGTTTATCAATTCAATCCAAACATATGAATTACTAGCTGCCACCCTGATTTAGTAGTCAGAGAATAGAGCGTGAAATAACATGATCATGATCATTTTCCTGTGAGAGATATATATTTTGAGGAGCATGAGTCTCTGGACTAACTCTGAATTGCGATGGTTCTACTGGTTTATGCCCTTATGGGCAGTTGAATGTTTGGTATTCCTCATTCATTAAGAGTCGGGCTTCGCAAGGAAACTGAAATATTTTTGAACCCATATAAAATAAAAAAGTAAGGTATTTTAAGGCCATTAGTAAGACTATTGAATTAACGTGTCTTATCTATTTCAGGAGCAGTTCCAGTTCAGCTACTCGTGTGTTAAACAGTTCGTTGAAAATAGAAGTGTTTATGCGAACGTACTGTAAGAGATATGTGCGGCAAAAGGAATACAACTGTTTGAGAAATACACATGTTCTGCCCATGCTGTGGACGTTCCAAAAACCAAGAAATGCATATTCACTGTCTTGATTCAGTGAAAAACTACAATAGACATAAGACAAACGATGCTAAGTCTATTTACTAGAAATTGAATAGAACAAGCCCATGCTATGAATTTATTCAAAGACATGATCAGTGCATGACAATATGTCAAAGGGAGGTAACTAGTATATTAATGTATAGCCGAACTACTCCCTTGATCCACAAACATTCCATTAACCAACACGTCATCTGGATACAAATAGGTTTCTAAAAGAGATAAACCATAACAAAGTACATTAGCATTCACTTTATCTAGTTTAACTAATTGTGATATTCAGACAACGGTTTCTATGCAACTATAAAAGAAAGTGTGACTGTTTACCGAACAAATACGTAGAACAAAGACGGTAAGCGACGTGCGAAGAAAAGAAAACTAACGCAAACTAGTTAACGTCATAGCAAACAATGTCAGGATTTGTTCATACGGTATGTGTATCTTTAAGTAAAGTTGTAATGATAGTCATGTTTACACCATGATTTATCAAGATTGGACGTCGATGCATTCGATAAATGTTTTCAACCAGCTATGTGAAATATGGCGTGATTACCTTTTGACGTTGCTAAAACGCATGTTGTACTGTTACGGAACAATATGTGCTTTATGTAAATACATTCAATGTTTTAGTTTATCAACATATATTACATGCATGTTCATTAAGGAACACATTCCTTTAAATGTAAAGATAGAAGTATGACCTTCATTGGGATTATCTCATTATCAAACAACAAAAGAAGCCAAGGTAAATAATCACCTAACACAACATTAAACTGTTCACGTGACGACTGATTCAGGAAGAAATGTAAGACTTTTGCCTAAAATGTTAATAAAATGCAAAGGGATCACTGTCTTTTCGATTCACTTTCTCAGGCATGTATTGACTTACTTTAATTTAATAACAATAGGGATTATCTATGGCTGAATGAGAATTTGTAATTATCAGCTGCTTCTCTTTGGGCACATGCGTTTGTCCAAACGTCGCAATAAAATTGCATTTTTCTATACTCTTTACTTGATGTCGCTACACACTTAGACAAACCAAAGCATAGCATATACAAATATGTAACCAATACCAACACTACCATGTTAAGATTTTGCTAATAGACAATTTAAACAAGTACCTGAATGGCTTTAGACTGAAGGTCCTAAATTCTACCGCTAAACGTTCAAATTGTTCACATGTTTTAATCACATAATATGATATATTTTTTAGACCGATCTAAATTAACATTTTTGTATTGCACTTAGCCCTGTTTGATAGGACGATGCCCAAAATACTTGATAAAGAATGTCTTTGTATATGAAATGAATGATGTTTGCGATCAAGAAAGTAAATTGCAAAAAAATTGACGTTACAGAACGCATTAAAATGTGATATAAATAGCCCTGCATTGAACTATGTTTATTGAACAATTCTCCATAGACGTCACACCAAGTCCCGTTTTTTAAAACTAACTGCATTACTTTTTCTTGGCTTTAGAAATAGATGTTACTCGTTTTTTTGTACAATTATGTTGGTTTTGACAAGTGCCAGAAGAGCCTCCTACACCTCATAAGCTGTTTTCCAACCGATACTGAAGATGCCGAATAAACAAGCATGACTTCAAGCTGTTCACAAAACAATTGGAAATCAGCGAGATAGCCGAGTGCCTGATTCCTGATTATTAACATATTTCTATCTGTACAAACTGTATATACGTGTTATATGATATAGTTTCAATAAAGCATAATCACTTATATCCATATGTGTTTAATCAGATTACTTTCAAACCTGTTTGATTGTTTGTTTATTGCTTGAACCATTGATGATGGTGGTTCATCTTGTATTATCATTTGAACGGTCTAAGTCATGTTGTGGTGAGTGTGCACCGATAACTTTAATGCTTTTCCATTCGAGTTTATCAAGATAATTTGAAAGTGATTTAACGCCGTGTCAACAGTTTTACAGTTATGTTATGGCTTTCTTGGATTCACTAGTACTGGGCTTGTATCTGGTAAGTACCCTGAAGTGTTATACCACGAAAGCTTTAAGATGTGTGAGCGGTACATGCGGGAATTAAACCATTGACCCAGTACAGTTTAAGTCCAATACATTGTATCTGTATAGTACGCTGACGCGTCTTGCCACGAGAGACTTTAACATTTGCAAGCGGTACAAGTGGGAATTAAACCATTGACCCTGATGTATATGTCCAGTTTTTGACACAGTAAAATACCCCTTGGCAATAACTATTGGACAAAATAAGCAAACACGAACAAAAACAGAGATAGAAAGGATTCATCCAAGTTAACGACTGTAACCACTTGGTAAATACTCATCTACTTACTGGAAGATATGCGTAATTAAACGAATAAAAAACAAGACAACAAAGTGTGTCATCAGTTAAAGAAACCCATTAATGTACCATTGATTTCAGACGAGCAATAAAAGGCGTCATGATAAGCAACTAAGTTCATTAAGTTGGCTGAGCAGTATATTGTTGGTTTTCTTCTCAAACATTTTAATAGCATCAGCCATAGTTTACAGTTTATCAGTGATGTTAGAAGTCCACCGGTTCGACATGATGTTGTTCCAGTATTTGCCTTAGCAAACTTCTGTGGCACCTAGTGACAAAGATACACTTCTAGTGAGTCTTATAGGCGTAAACGGTCTCCTAAATGGCTGTTCTTCTTGTAGTGCACTGATCCGGCGCTATAGATGCCAAATACGCTGCTTATTGTGTCGGATCGTATTGGCCTAAGCGTTATCCTAAATGCCTTGTGATTGCCTGTAATGCTAGTAGTATACTGGGTCGGCGCCAGTTGGTGCCAAATATTATCTGATTGGCTCGTACTTGCTCGTTAAATTTCCGTATAAATGTCTGCTCGGCATGTGTCCAAGAACCCCTTAAGTTGCTAGATATTTATTTTGTTTTGTCTGATACGGACTACACACTTGACGCTGATTGCTCGAAGCAAGTAGTGCGACAATTTTTATTTCAAGTTCCCTGCAACCAGATTTATTTAGATGTAATAGTTCGTGGGGTCCACTTGCGCCAGTTTGTGCTACTTTGCGACATTGTCATTAAGGGTCTACGAGTCAGAATTTTCTCCGCCCAAGCCAATCCACATTGATAGGTGGATGCCTCGTTTTAGACAGCAATCATTTATACACATAGACAGTAAAACTTACTAGTAAATGACAGTGTTTTTCACTATTCTGATGTCATCGTGTTTTTGAGAGGTTAATTTTCTCGGGTCAAAAACTTGTTGAAATATATTGCAATACAGCTGTATAATTGATGGCGAAGTGTTAAAAAACAACCATGAAAACCCAATGGTACAAAACCAAAACAAAACTCAAACACACCGAGTGAATCGTTTACTATTCAAATCCTTAGACAAACTGGATATATGCACCTCATCGGCGAACTGAATAAAATAGAACCAACTTATACAGTAACGTTCGTTGAACATTGACGGAAATTGGGGACTCTAATGCATTGTTGTAGAGAACATGCTGGTTTATATATGTACGACAGTGTTTTTCACTGATCGGATGTATTTTGTGTCATTGAAATGCTCATTTGCTCGGTTCGTTACAGTACCAAGCAAAAATGCAAACGTGGGCATTTCCTCATACTGCAGCCGTTGAAGAAAATGCGGTTTGCAGCACGGAAGTTTATATAAAAAAATGCTCGTCGTTGATAACATGCCGTTTGAACACACAGCAAATACAGATGTTGGTTGCTTAAAAAAGATCATCATACAAAACCAAGTGACGCACCTTGACCTTGCAAAAAACCTCAGCTATCGACCCCTTTTCCATACTTGATAGTGATATATCTAAGTAATTGTCCTTAACCCTTTAAGGTATAGAGATAAGGCTATTTAGTGACACCCTAGGTATAAACCATCCGACTATCGGAGACCATTAACGCATACATAATCAGTCACCCTAGGTACCTATTTGCACAGGATTATTTCCGATAATAGTCACTGATTGGGGTACTGATAATCAAACCAAAATTGATGCAATTTTAATCCAATAGATTTTAACAGAGAATAAAGGACGGTGAGAACAAAAGTTCCTTTAACTTGATGTTTTTTTCTTTTTCTAGTGATACATACAAATTAAGATTAAGGTGTAGAAAATTAGACAAACAATGAAACTGTATATTTCGGTGTGAATTATACAAACTCAAAAGGAATAACATGACGTATGTGTTCCCCCTGAGAGATCCCTTATTCGTTTTTCTATTTTGTCATCAATTGCAGGGAATTTTGTTGACGAAAAATGCCTTTCATGACGGAGAGTCATGCTTTGTCTTTGTATATTTCTCAACAAAACTGAATCGTTCTCTTTCCATTTAAACCGTTTCCAAATTAAAAAAAATGTTTTTCAACGCAATTTTACTTCATAAAGTAGTCATACCTGGTCCTCTAATATAAAACTGTAAAAATCAATTCATTATGGCAACGAAACATGCTAATATTTCCGTAAAATATGTGACCATGAGTGATGAATCTACCAAAAGCTCGTTGTTGTAGTCAAAGTCCGAGGAGTAATCTAATTTGCTTGTCCGCAAATTGGTAAGATTTATCAGCATTTCATCATCTTCATGCTCAAAAGACCGATCAAATGACTGCTCTGAATCTACATTGATGTCTGACCTGCGATTGAAAGCACCAAAATTGACATAAGAAGGATTTTCCTCGACCATAATCGCATTTATTTTGGGGTTGAAAGGCATTAGTTTTCCGTCATTTTGGCTTAAATAAACAGGAATTACAATACCGTCTGTTACTTCCTTAATCAAGCATTTTTCCACCCTGACGAAGTCGAACCAAGTGGACGCTTGATTTTCCTTCTTACTAACATAGAGCGTCTATCTGCATCCGTTTTGGTGACAGAGATTAACCGGAGGTTTCAAATTCGGAACTGCTTCATCACTCCCACACTAAACGTTCGAGAAGAAGGCCACATCATTAAAATTACCAATCTTCGATCATCGGCATGACTAATAAGCGCAGAGGACCAAAGAGGAACGGAGGAGGAGGGAAACAAGCCCGCGTTTCGGAGGATGTGGAGGTCGTCCCGGTATCACTGACGGCCGAGACAGATTCGTCAGCGAAAGGTAACCGGTTCGTTGATTTTGAGAACGCTTTCCTCGAGTCAGGTTTGATTGAGAATCATACCAACAACCAACGATGTTTTGTTTCCACCTGCAATCTCATCTGTAAATCCCGAGGCACAAGCACCCGCGGAGAACCAGATTCGGTTGGGATCCGATGAGGTATCCGTGCACGTGCCGGCTTCCCTGGCAGTCAAGATATGTTCGGGGCAATATGTTAACTTGGCTATGTTGCTTAAAGGCAATATAGAGCTGAATGAGTACTGCACGGCCAGCACCCTTCACATCAATGATAAGGGCCAAATTGAGTCAAGGTCGAATCCCTTTAATGAAAAGGTCAATAATATTTCGAGCTGGACGGATGCATTCCTTATCTTTATTTCAATATACATACGGCAGCACCCAGAAACCATCCAAGACCTGCTCCAGTACATGGCTTTAATTCGGGAGGCTGCAAACCGCTCCAATAGCATGGCGTGGCGAACATATGACGAGCAATTTAGGTTACGCCAAGCAGTCAATCGCCAACCATGGGGGAAAATCAATTCTGACCTGTGGCTGCGAATAATGAGCAGTCCAAATGCAAAAAGTCAAGGTCATTCAACACCACAGCAAACAAATTCATATCAGTCGAGGGCATACTTTGTTTAGATTTTAACAATCAGGCATGCAATTTTACAAATTGCAAATTCACACACGCATGCTCATTCTGTGGTTTATCAAAAATCTTGTTTTAAGCTTTCGTGTGGGGAGAGGAGGCTTCTCAAGCAGAGGTATGGGAAGGGGAGGAAGACGTGGCAATTAATGATAGCAATGCGCTGTCCATGGTTGAAACCTCGGTTGCCTCCTTCCCTTCGTTTCATTTGGCTAAAAGCCCCATCAAGTTAAAAAATTTGGCATATGAACTACAATTTTATGAACCTCAAAAAGCTGCTGCTATTTTGAATGGTTTCACGTTCGGGTTTCCCTTGTATTACACTGGTCCAAGACAACATGATGACACTTGCAGAAATCTGAAATCTGCCCGTTCGAGCAAAGATAATGAAAGAAATCAAATCTGGCAGGGTTGCGGGACCATTCGACAACTGTCCTTTAGTAACACTCAGGTTGTCCCCTCTTGGACTTGTCCCCAAGAAAGAGCCAGGGGAGTTCCGCCTTATACATCATTTGTCCTAACCATCTGGGGAGTCTCTTAATGACTATATTGACCCTAGATTATGCACAGTTGAATATACCCAATTTGACGAAGCTATACAAATGGTTCAAGATTTGGGCAGAAATTGTTTACTAGGCAAACCAGATATAAAATCTGCATTTAGACTCCTCCCTGTCTCGCCTTTCGATTATGATCACTTAGGGTTTATGTTTAATGGAAAGTTTTATTTTGACAAGGCTATGCCCTTTGGTTGCAGTATAGCCTGCAGAACCTGGGAATTATTTGCAACATTTATTGAATTTTGTGTTAACAGGCATGCTTCTGTAGGTAGCCTTTTGCATTATCTAGATGATTTTCTATTTGGTGGGAAACCAGACACTGGTGATTGTTTATCTATAATGGCAGTTTTCCAAGGGACAATGCATTCTTTAGGAGTGCCTATATCAAATGAAAAAACAGAGGGTCTTTGTACAAAGCTTGTGTTTTTAGGTCTCTTATTGGATTCCGAGGAGATGAATGTTCGCATCCCACAAGAGAAATTAAAAGACATTTCTTTGCAAATAGATGATATACTCTCTAGAACCAAATGCACTTTGAAACAAATGCAGTCGCTTATAGGCTCCCTGAATTTTGCATGCAGAGCTATCTTTCCTGGCAGACCTTTTTGCCGTAAACTGATTGATGCAATATGTGGCTTGTCAAAGCCACACCACTATCTTCGTATCACAGCTGAGATGAAGGAAGATTTGAAAATGTGGCAGGTATTCTTTTCCAATTTCAATGGTATTTCAGTTTTCCATGACAGATTTTGGATCTCTAGTGAAGATCTTCAACTATTCACAGACAGTGCAGACAGTCATTCCCTTGGTTTTGGGGCCTTTTTGGCTGGTAAATGGGCATATGCTCAGTGGCCAGATCATTGGATTCAGTCTGGTATTACTGACGACATAACAGTCTTGGAGCTCTTCCCAATTCTGGTTTCAGTCAATATATGGGGTGAATGCCTTCGAAATAAGAAAATTCTTTTTCATTGTGACAATTCGGCAGTCGTTCATATAATAAATAAGATGACTTCCAAATCTGTTAGAGTCATGGCTCTCCTTCGGTCTTTAACATTGCGACGCTTACAATTAAATATAGCATTCAAAGCAGTACATGTCCCTGGAGCCTCCAATAGAATTGCTGACTCATTAAGTCGTTTCCTTTTCCAGAAATTTAGACTGCTTGCTCCAGACGCAGAAGCAGAGGCAACCCTTGTTCCAGACCATCTATGGAAGATCTTTTAGAAACTTCTAGGCGTCTTTTGGGGAAAAGCGTGGCAGTTAATACACAGAGGGCCTATGATAACTCTTTGCACTCTTACCGTACTTTCTGTCAATGCTACAACTTGCCTTTGTCATTCCCTGCTTCTATAAATCATATGACCATGTTTATTTCTTATTGCTTTGAAATGGGGTGTGCACCGTCTACAATTTCCACATATGTTGCAGGAATCAGTTTTTATCATAAGGTGCGAAGTTTGTATGATCCCACTAAAGCGTTTGTAGTTAGGAAACTATTAGAAGGTTGCAAGCGATCAAATTCGCATACGGACATTCGCGCGCCAATTACAGAGTCTATCCTCACTCGGATGTATGGTTTGCTTCCTACAGTTTGTTTTTCGCTGTACGAGGCATCTCTTTTTAGGGCAGCATACACTTTAGCTTATTATGGTCTTATGAGAGTAAGTGAATTAGTCTTTACTAACGCCTTGCAGGCAGATAGACCCATTTTTTATTCAGATGTTGTAATATCAGAAGGGAAAAACTCTATGCTTATATCCATTAGAGTATCCAAAACAAACCAGTGCGGTCCGGCAACTACACTTAAAATTCCAACAGTTCCCGGTGAAATTCTGTGTCCTTTAAAGGCAATGCAAGATTTCCTCCGGATTCGGACAGAAGGGTCAACTTATCTCTTCTGCCATGCAGATACCACTCCCCTTACAAGATCCCAATTCAGTGCTGTGTTGGCCAAACTATGCTCGGCATTGAACCTACCACCTCATATTTATACATCTCACTCGTTTAGAATAGGTAGGGATTCAGTCCTGGCGCTCAAAGGTATGCCCCACGAGCGTATAAAACAACTCGGTCGCTGGAAATCTTCTGCTTACAAACGCTATCTTCGAGACTATCAATCCCAATAATTCTTTGCTCTGCACAATTTCAGTACATATGATATTAGATAACAAAGCCCTTAATTTTTCTAAATCCTAGATTGATAAATAATATTTAATGTCAAACACCTTTCGGTATGAGTTTATTGATAGCCAATGGAAGGCTCATCCCTTCTCTAAGTCTACTTGCAGACGTGTGGCTGATAGGTGATTCGCTGATAAAGAAAGCTGCACAGAGAGCTTTTTTCCGATGTCAGCAAGACTTGAAAACCAACAAAGCCATCCGCTGGCTAGGAACCGGGGGAATGTTGTGGCACCACTTGTTGCCCAAGCTCCAATTGGCCATGATGGGCAATCCTGCCCCAAAGATGATCATCATCCACCTGGGGGGTAATGATCTTACCACGCTTAAACAAGGCAAACTAATAAAAATGATCAAAAAGGATCTAGGTTACATTTCATCCGTCTTCCCGGAAACTCTGTTGGTCTGGTCAGACATTTTACCGCGGTCCGTATGGAGAGGCATGGTTGATGGCCCCACACCGCTTCGGGCAATGGACGAAAAGCGGAAACGGATCAATAGGGCTGGCCATCAGGCTGTAGTTAGTTTGCAAAGGGGAAGATACATTTTACATGAATTGGAAACCAAAACAGGGGGTTTATTTGTCAATGATGGTGTCCATCTCTCTGAAATTGGAAATGATATTTTTCTCATTACTATTTTAGAGGCCGTCATTTGTTTTTTTTGAGCAATCTGAAAGAATTGTTTATGACGCTAATCAATAGGCCGCAGAATGGGGGACAAATTTAACTAAATTTGCTTTGGCGGATTCTGGCTGGCTGGGTGGACGGCATATTGGAACGGACATTAGGAAACTTTTTACAATGAGTGGCCTTAGTAGCCCTCACCACTTTTTTATACCTCCATCAATATGCTTGGTGTCTGGACTCCGTCAAGTCGGGAACGGGGCACCGAGTGTTGTGATGGAACTAATGAAAACTCAGAGGAGCAGCTTGCCCCGGAGTGTCACCATAGACCAAACCTTGACTTGTGGTTTCTCTGAGGATTCTGCCAAATTCTGATTAACAAACTCGCATATCTAAAGTATGAAATTCATGTAATGGGGAGAGTTTCGCCCAGAACAGACTATGGATGTCTGTTTGGTGTCACTCGCGGAACCCAATTTTAGGTCTTTTATTTTATGGAATTTTTAGCATAAAGAATGCATTTAGATAATATGGAGGATTTGTAGAATGGAGGACTTGGATGGATTTTGAGGGATTAGCTTTTATGGGATTTAACACTGTGTTAACAGTATTTGACTTATTTTTATAGCGTAGAGGATAAGAGGATATAATTATATCAAATCGGATAACTAATGCTGTGCCGTCCACCTAATTGCCGGATCCTGTTTGCGTCCGATATTATCCACATTTTGTTTTACCTTTGTGTATTTTAATATGAATTCTATTTGAAAGAGCTTGGTGCTCAATTAAGCTTTAGTATTAAGGATACATTTTTGTCTTTACTCTGTCGACCTCCTAAAATAATACTTTAAGTAGCCGTCTTTATAACGTCAGTTTTTCGACAGCTTTATTTTCATTCGCCTTTCAACTTTAAACAACAGCTCCATGTCATAAACATCCTTTACGGGTCGCGTGTCGTATGCTCGCTCTCATTTTAATTGGATAGTATTTTTTAGAAATGTGTTAATTATCTAAAGAATTGCATGAAATCATTATCGAGTCTTTAGAAATCGGCATTGTTTTGATCTTTTATGACCGGATATTGAAGGCCTCTCATATTAATTGGGTTGGTAATTTGAATTTCCTTCATCTCAATTTGATAGCGTCTTCTTCAGAAGGGTGTCGTGGGACAATTATATAAAGATTCTCTCTAGATTAAAAGTTTATACTTTGACCCTATGATTTTATCATCGGAAATGAAAGAAAACATATTTATTTAAGAGGGAAATGAAACTTGGAGAAAGTGACGCGTGTGTTTATGTGTGTAATAAAGGGTGGAAGTTGACTCATTTTTTCAGCTGTCAAAAAGCTTTCTATGCGGTTATCGCTATTAACGTCAAAATGGGTTTCATACGGTAATAGGTATAACGGCGAAAAGCGTTTTATGCGGTAATTGATAAGGTGGCGAACGGCGCTATATACCGTAAAGGGTTAAAGAAAAGGCTGGCCAAGTATGCATGTCTTATTTTATCTTTTCCATTATGTTTCATGTTACAGAAAGGAATTGGGAGTATAATGCAACGACCCCTTTCAGAGTCCAGATATATGATACTAATGATGATCATGGTTATAAGACTTACCATTTATAGATTTCGTTAGTTCAATTAACCTCGTTTTAAAATCATTATAAGCGACGATCTTTTTTTTCATCAGTGTGCATGCGTGAATGGAAGGCGACTATCGTTTCGAATAATGTCAATGTTTCCGTTATCTTTCATATTACAATGCAACGACGCCTTTGGCAGTATTCAAATTAACATACAATATAAGAAAACAGTTAAAATCCCCCTAACTAAGCAGATGGATAATCGTTATGATCGATCGGTGTATCTCTAAATGTCTGCCTCGCTATCTCCACATATCTGACACCGTGCAAGTTTGTTTAGTCAATTGTAATAACACGCAAATATAAAAAGAAACAAGACATTTTATATAGATATCCACAAACAAATATTTAATTTGATTTGAAGCATACACCACAGGCCAGTTCATGCTCATCCACATATGGCGGCATGGCAGCGATCCACAGTGAGCTTCCATGAGATACAGGATACGTTGATTATCTTTCGTACCACTATGGTTGAGGAATTCTGGGGCACCATCCATACAGACATGATTGTAAGCGTTGGTGTGCTGGTAGCCAGCCATCAGATAGCCGCTGTACTCCAATGTCCATCCCGGATAGAAGTTGTTTCTGGCAGGAATCAGGAAGATGTGTACCTAGTCGTTGGTATCTATTTCTGCTCCGTATGTGGTAGATCGAAGTGCTTGAGTTCCTTCCACATACCTCGTCCATGTTGGATCTCTCGGAAGGCATAAATTGCCAGAAACGCTTCCAGCAACATTGAACTTCTTGCTGGCCGAATATCCTATGATATTAAACATGTTAATGGTAAATTTCTATGTTAAAGAGAGATCCGTTTGATTAAGATTTGTCCATCACATTCAACAGTAATCCCAAACAAATCGCTGTTGACAGGCCTTTTTTTCCCTGTCACCGGTGCTTTTTTTAGACAAATGACTAAATACCATATAGCATGTGTGATATCCGTTACGAACCATGTAAAACGCAGTGGCGTGACGAATCAGGATGTCATAAGTACGTCATGATCCATGACGTGATGTATGTACCTTTCTCTACTTGTTAGATGTCGCTTAATATTCATTTTCCGTTGTGTTTCCTATCTTGTGTGTTTTATTTTCATTTGCTGGTGTTTATGTAATAGAATCCATAAAATGAGCAGTATGAAATATAGAAAGTTGGTATCTTTGAATTGGGCTCGGTTTCAGATAAATTTATGGGTGATATGCCTACGCCTTGTCTGATAACGTTTCTGATTCAAGAGACCAATCATGTATAATCTTTATATATATATATATATATATATATATATATATATATATATAACATCTGCGGTTGTTGGACAAACATTCCGACCCCATCGTACATACACAAAACCACTTTCTATAATGTTGAAATATTATAGAAATGATGTGCAAAATAAAATTTGTTAAATTCGTTGATACATTGTAATTCAAGCAAGAACGTATTCAACGATAATCAAATAAAACAAACATTAGCCGTTGAGTTCAGCATTCGTTCAATATATACAGCAAGCAGAATCGAGAGGGTGCTCGGAATAGGTCCCACAGAAAGAAAAATCTACCAATTTTTCCAGTGCGGAAAAAATCTCCTTCGTCGACTCGCCATTGCGGGGAAAATGATATTTTGCCCATTTTTCAGTGCGGAAAAAAGCACTTGCAAGGATATCCCAGTGCTGTAGAAATTCCATTTTAAATAACTATGCTTATCTTGTATAATATCTTCAGCAGCATAGAAAATGTATCTGCATTGTAAACTTTGTTAATTGGTCATGAATCCCCTGTATTAGATAAGAGACAAACTGTTACAAACAGGCAATTGAAACAAACAAATAATCACCCTTTAAGTTTATTGAAATAATAACAGCATTTACCCGATTAAAAATTAACATGTAAATGAACAGTATCAAAATGTTTTATATGTATCATCATAAGAAATACTACAACATATAGAAATGTAAAAGAACTGTACATATATGTATTAAGAGCATCATATTGTACATGACTTAATTAACAGGCATGTGGTCGTTAATAAAAGTTGCTGTAGGAGTAGGGAATTGATAAAAGAACAATTATTTCCAATGCAGTAAAAGTGTTCTGCGTTGTAATATTATTTTAATTTTACACCCCTTTCAAGAATCTCAAGTAATTTAAAACATTGTCCGACGTTGGATAAACATATCTTTAAATATCTTATATAATCACCCAGAAGCCGCACATGCCACTCGTAGTCTCTTGAACTAGCACTGAACATACACTGGTCTCGAGTGTGGTTACCAACAGCATCCATAAACTTTTGAGGATTTTTACCACATTTAGCAAGCCCCTTTTTTGAAGGGTCTTTTTTCTGCACTGGCAAATCGACGAAGTGGCTTTTTGCGCATTTGCAAATCGATAAAGGGGAATTTTCCCGCACTGGTATAATTGGTGGAAGGGGAAATTTCATCGCGGCTTTATTCAGGAAATCAATTGAGAGAGAGAAGTATACGTTGTATACATATATCGTAAAGTTGATGCAAATCGAGCTAAGTTACATTCATAAAGAAAAATAGAGGTCAGTGATCTTTAATCAGTAACAAATGCAAAAACGTTCACAATAAACTCTTGAAATACCAAAGTGTTTTAAAGTGTTGTGTAAATGACTATGAACGAATACATGGAATTAGATGAAATGAAGGTTATTTATCCTGTTCGATCCGCCCATACATCGCTGGTTTCGTGGGTGTGTTCTTTGGTTAAAGCCCAAGCTTAGTTTTGCTGAATTGTAGGACAGCAATATGATAAATTAAAACCAATGTTGACGCGGCATTGGACACGTTACCTGATGACTTGCTAATTACATGTTTGTATAACAATTTCGAATTTTCATCCAAGATAGAGGTTATAATTGACAACATTTTTTACCCTTAGGGTCGATTAGTTGGAACTTGTAAACTAGAATATGAATGTCCAAATAAAAGAATTGAGACGGAGAGACAATATTTTCACCTCATTACTTAACAAATGCTGTCTGATATTCTTTTAAGGCCTTTAGCTATGCTGATGTCTTTCTTACACGCTCTGTGTATTAATGCTGATCTTAACGGTGAACTGTTTTAATTCTGGGTATGTATTTCGTGCCGACATTTTTTGCAGCAACCAAACTGATGGATATTCATTTCTAAAAATCATACACCCGATTACACGGGTGAGTTGATCATTTTAAGATTTGTTTCAAAATTTTAACGATTTCCCAGTTATAAAGTTATTACAGCCTCACCATGGTTTGTTTACGGAAAACTCCAATTTGATCACCTTCAAGGGCTCTTCGTGCAGTTTAGAACCAGCAAAATCATTAACATAATCATGTTAGTCAAGATTCGACGAACTCTAATACATAAATAAAAACGAAAACCGTTACCGTTATTGGAACCCTCGCGGAGAAAGGTTTGTGATTTCAAATTCATTACTTCACAACCACAAGTTCACAGGGGGCTGTGAAACTATTACAGTGGTTTGATCTAGTTTGTTGGCGCACTCTCAGACCGGCTAGTATTTTCAAACTTCCACATACTATCCGGTGGTCAAGTTGCGTGAATATGCAATTGCCTTTGGAACATCGAATTTGAAATCATATGCAATAATCATATCTAGTTCGGCCTCGATATAACCATTGAAGAACATATTATAATGAGTTATCAGGGTCCTGCTTCGCCCACTGGTTGAGGTGATGGTCTTCTAACGCGTATACCAACGGTACCTCTGGTTAAGCTGGGGTGTCATTTCACAAGACAGTTCATAGCCCTGTTTTAGTATTTGGTGATTTCAGGAAAGTTGTAACACAACAGAAACATAGATGACACATGCTTTCAGAAATCATATATGTAACCACAAGCACTGCTCGGTGCGTCACTGCTTCCGACGTTATTGTATTCGGTTAGTGATAAGATACAGTTTAATAATGCAATAATGCCTTAAGTGTATGTCAGAAGGCACTCCTGTTTATCCTCCATGTTGATTAGGCTAAATGGTCTACGTCGTGTTTTGTATCAGATAAGCTAGTGTTTAATGTTAAGACAACAGCTACACAATTAGCGCCTTTTGATTTTTGATAGTATATTATGTTTTAAAAGCTATTATCATTATTTGAGCAAAAGAAGTTTTCACGTTGCCAAGTTTTCAGAAGATAACAGTAAAATGCTAAGGGTTATGTCATAATAAAATCATATTATTCATTTGTACATCCACAAGAGAGACAAGAGGGACAAGTTATTCCTCCCTCACTGAAGATCATATGCGTTAATGCGGACGAAATTTCTACAGGATCAGTCAAGGACGATATGTACAATATTATAGTCATTGTTTTGTAGTAAACGAAAATTTAGAACACTAAGATTAATGTTTTTAAGATTAATGTTTGAGATTAATGAATAATTGCCCTTTTATCATAATCCTAGATTTGATACACTCGATTGGCTTCATGTGTTTGAATAACTGTCATCACATTTTGCAAATATGTCTTTGGTGAATATAGCATTTCTTCTTTTTCCAAAGCGCTTGCTTTCGTCACGTTTACGTACCAGTGAGGTAGTTTTGTAATTTTCTCAATTTTGACTCATTAAGGAACGATATTGATTATTTCACTATTGTCTCTTTTACCTAGATGTAAAAGGGTATACACTCTATTTAATGTGCCAATTGAACCCCTGGACTAATTCCAGCACAAGCCGTGTTTGAACATGCTTAGCAGTTCCAGTTGTCACATTATAATGTATTTTAGATACTATGGCTGAATTTGGAAAAAGTTAATAGATTATAAATATGTTATATGTTGTATTTTTCTTTTCGTTTTTTGTTTCAATAAGGATTGAAGTTACATATAAAAAAGTTGCAATAACTATTGTCGGAGTTACTTGTTAAAATGTGAAAAAACGGACTTTACATGACGGAGTCCTATTGTTTAAGATATAGCCTGTGTTAGTCATTTGATCGAGCTGGAATGTTATTTGTTTTAACAGTTTAAAAAAGATTTGAAAACTTCAACCGGTGATCTAGTGAAGTTGCACAAATATCTTAATAAAATCATTGCATGCTTAAGACAAAGAATATAACTTAAGTACATATTTATTTTATTTATTATCAACTTGTCTTGTATTTGTTTTGTTGATTGGACGGAACAACTTAATAATTATCAAAAGTGTTTCCGTTCTGAATGCTTTATTTATAGACATTTCATTACATCGCCTGTCCTGCAGACTATTCTTTCAAAGCCATGATTTATATACATGTTTTTTAATAAGCTTTGTTTCAAAATCTTGAGTATGACATAACAATATTACTATTGCAAAAAAGGTATGTGTTTCAATCGGAACTATTCGACAAACTCCGGCAGGCAGGATTATATTCCCGAGAGAAAATAAGAGAGCTGACATGTGCAAACGAGAAATATCAAATAAAAGTGGAAAAAAAATCGTGTTTGTTTGACATTTCAATGTTATGATCACGTGATTAAAAGGCATTTTAGGAGTTACAATTTTGGCGGATAAACCGAGGTTAATTAATTAAGCCTGCTAACATGACTGATGGATTTTGATCGAGACATCTAAAAGATGTAGTTTATTCGACTGTTTTCAAATTACGAGTGAAAGCAATACGAATAATACAATTGTCAATAAATGAGCCCGTTTTGGAGCTGAAATGACATCTTAAATCGATATGTTAAGATTCATATAATTTTTTTTCATATTTCAAGGGCATTTCCAGTTTCTCTCTTATCATCTTTGTAAGCCCGTGATGCAAGTAAATATTGATTATTACAACTCGCCCGATTAGGAAAGGAGTATCGTACATGGTGTAGTATATACATCTCATCTACAATTTGGCTGTTTAGAATAGCTCTTTCTTAACAATATTAGTATGTGAAATGTGTGTGCCCACCGGCATTTCGAGAGTGTAAAGGCTAATCATTGCACTAAAACTAAACATGCCTACATGTAGATCTAATTAACCATCAAATAGCTTTCCTTGTGTATATTCAAAAAGAGCACAATGTCCCACATGAATCGAATGGCTTTCTTTTCAAAATACCTTTTTAATTGGATTGGTCTAAAAGGAATGGATATGTCCATAAGATGTTTCACATAAAAGCATATACAACAGGTTGCGATTATATCGAATAACATAACATAACATAAATTTTATTGTAAATAAAGGCCTCCGGCCCAGAATACACACAATGATTAGCATAGCAATCATGTTAGAATGAATTGATTAAACATACAACATTAATTTACAAACTAATACAAGTGCATTGATTTAGCAGATACTTTGCATATTCAATTAGCCGTATAGAACTAGCAGATGTACATGGACATGAATCGACGGCCCGGCGCAAGACCGGACAAAGTCATATTTTGCAAAATACGGCTCGGTCCAGTCATGCACACACCCATCGAAACCCATCGAAATACATCTGCAAGTGAGTAAATGAAATAAAACACGCACCTGTATTAGAAACAGTATCTGAATGATATTGGCTTGTCCAGTGTAATGAACGACTAATAAAGCAATAATAATAATAATGAAAAAGTGTTAGCATCTATTTTTTCTCAATTGTTTTTAAGTACCCTTTTCTTAGAGGTGAAGCCCTGTATATATACGTAGACAATGATAGTATACTGCTCTCTCAGGGATCCGACATAATGGTATAAAATGCTTCCCTACAAATGGCATTAGTTATCCACGTTGTATTGAAGCATTCTAGTCTTATATCGCAATACAATTTACAGATAAAAAAGAAATGAAATTCGTCTTCAATAAGAAACAAATCATGATTAATTAAACAATAAGTACATTATCGTATTTCTCGATCGATATTCAAATGCCGCCCTTTCTCTATCATAAGTTCGTGTCCTGAGCATCGGAAGTTCGAAAGCGCTCTTTTTTTAGGAAAGGGCATTTTTACAGATAAATATCGCTCTGTGTTTAAAAGAGTGTTATAGCACTTGTAATGTTCTGCCTTTGGAGAAGCGTTGATAGTCGATTGAAACTTTTGTATGGCACAGGCTTTGATGCGATCTGTAAACGCCGACATGAACATCCTGGCGTCACCCACGTCCTGGTTGATCCACACGTACCCGAAACCATTCTCAAAAAGTAGCTTTCTAATGTTTGTAGCCCATGTGTTTTGACCTGCGTCGTCTATGTGTTTTATCATAAGATAGCACTGATACGGGTATCTATCATTTGGTAACTGAAGAAGTTTTATCCAATACTTAACACACTTAGTCATATAATTAACGTAGATAGGTGTTCTACCACATTCACTCAGTGCAAGGAAACCTGGGACAAATTGTTCAAGACCACATATACGTTTACAAAAATTGACGTGAATTCGTTCTGTACAGTCTGAGTATTGATATCCCCAAATATCCGATGCGTAACATAAAATTGGAAGTACCATGCTGTCAAATAGTTTAAAAGCGTCTTTTGCTGGAAAATACCCAAAATGTTTTTGGAATTTGAAAATAGTTGCAACTGCCTTTGATGCCTGTTTTGCTAAGTTTTCCTGTGTCATTATCCAACTCAGTTTCGGTGTAAAAAACGCACCAAGGTATTTATAGTGTGACACTGTTTCTAACTGTTCACCTTTATAATACCATTTCTCATACCTCCTTAAATACCCACCATTCCTAAATACCATGACTTTCGACTTATCAGTATTAAGCTTCATTCCAATGTTTTCACAGAACGATTCGATTTCGTTAATTTGTCTTTGTAGATTTACACATGTATCGGCAAAGCTTGAAACATCATCAGCGAACATAAAGGCGTATAGACAACCAGTAACATCGGATACATATATTTCCCGGTTATTATGTCTTTGTAGGTATCTAATTAAGTCATTCATGAACATAGAAAAAAATATCGGGGACGACGTACAACCTTGCTTTGTTCCAACTGTGCACCGGAAAAAGTCTGTAAGACCGCTGGGGTGTTGATGCACGATTTTAACTGCCTGTACATAGATTGAAATATCTTTAAGAATTTCCCATTTACTCCTGATTTAGATAGACACTCTATAAGTTTTTCATGTGAGCAGCTGTCGAACGCTTTATAGAAATCAACATAGAACACATAAAACCTACCCCGTCTGCGAGAGATGTACTTTTGTATAAGAGATTGCAAGTTGAATATATTGTCTATTGTCGAGTAGTTCTTTCTGAAACCTGCCTGTGGTTCGTGTATGACACTGTTATTTTCACACCAATTTGTTAATCTCTTGGTCAGTATATTTATGAATATTTTACTCATACTATTCGTAAGAGATATTGCTCTATAGTTATTTGGATCCGTTCTTTGTCCTTTTTTATGTATTGGTGTTATAATATTTTCACTCCATTCCTTAGGAAAATAACCATTGTCGTAGATAGCATTAAAAAGATCGGTTAGATAGGGTAGTATTGTGTCAATAGTGCACTTGTACATTTCGATGCATATACCGTCAACTCCAGGAGAACAGTTTCCCTTTAAGGACATAACATTATTTCGTATTTCCTCTTGTGTGAAAGCGTTATTCAGTTCGTCCGAGGTGTTCTCAACATTAAGGTTTACGTTAAGCGTCAAATCTTCTGCGGTCCCATCATCTTGTGTTGAAGAGAAAAGTTGTTTGAAGTAACCAAGCCATTGTTCGCCCGATATCGCACTCTGGTCCTCACTTTTAACTGCAGCCAGTTTGATTTTTTCCTAGAATACTTTAGATAGATTCTTTCTATTCTCAATTAGTTCATCGCGCCGTTGGCTTTCTAACGCTAGCCTCTTTGATTTACACCTGGTTTTAAACTTACTTTTATTTTCTTTATACATCACAAAGTCTTCTCGGGAGTTCGTTAAACGAAACAACCTTAAACTCTTGTATTTTGCATTTTTCAAGTTCGCACATTCATCGTCCCAACACTCTGGCTGTTCACACGTTATAAACCGCTCTCTTCTTTTTACGCATTGTTTTTTCATAAACGAACCAGCCTGTTTAAAAACATCCATAAAGTCATTTAATTTGTTGCATGCGATTGTCTCTGTTGCATCCCCGTCGAACTTTGTGAAAAGCTCCGAGAAATTTGACTCAAATGTATGTCTATTCCCTTCGTTCCATTTGTATTTTATCCTTGGTGTAAGGTTTTCTTGTAAAACACTCTCTGGTTCCCGGCCGCATTTCAACGAGCACAATAGCAGAAAATGGTCTGAGAAGTCGTGGTGACCAATTTCGAAATGTGTCACAGTTTTAAACAAGGGAGTTGATAGGATAATATAGTCTACCACGCTGTTCCCATTATTTGATGTACATGTGAAGTTTCCCGTTTTATCCTGAAATGTCCGACCGTTTAACACGTGTATATCATGTTAACAGCACATTTCTATGAGAGATTTGCCAAATTTGTTAATAACAGTATCTTTGTTATATTTGGGAATATCAAAATCGTCTGTCGGATAATCACAATCGCCATGGATATGGTATAAATCGTCTTGATGTATATAATCTTGAAGATTACGGAAGCGCGAGTTGAAATCACCACAGATCATATAGTAGGATGTTGGGAAGTCCGATACAATGGATACTATTTTCTCGTTTAAAATCTGGATACCGTCTGAGTCCGTTGAACCGTAGATTGTCGACCGGTGAAACATACGTAAACATTATGATCAGATCGTCACCCAGGTTACTCCACGTTTTTGATATAAATAAAACCACACAATCCTCGTAGTTTTCATATAATCTAAGACACGTTTTAGCTAGCCAATCTTTGACGAAAACTATAACACCTCCCGATCCACGTTTATTTTTACATTGTCTGGGTTGATCGAACGCCGTGTACCCTTGTAATAATGTGCTAAAGTCGTCTTTGCCAATTTGCCACGTCTCACATAATCCTATAATATCAAACTTTTTACAAAAATCATGAAAACGAATATCGTTTTCGAATTTTCTAAGACCTTGGATATTCAATTTACATATTTTTAACTCAAATTGTTTAGTTATGTTACAGGTGTATTCTGGGCGTTGGCCGTAATCTTATTTAGGTACAAGGATTGGCTGTTTCTTTATGTGATCGTATGCGTATTTTTGTCCATCGATCACGAGTTTATCCAATCTAAAATGAGCTGTTTTACCTTCCTCATTGCTTTTTTTGAGTAGAGGGAATAACCCTGTCCAAGATGTTACGATGGATTCTGGAAGATCTTCCACTACCCTTCCTTGTACAGACCCGGTTTTGCGCTTATGACGGAATGTCTTAAGGACTAGGTCTCTTACAGAAAAGTTTTCAAATTGGACTAGTGTTGGAGTATCCGAGTTGCCACGAATGAACATAAGTAAGTCCTTTTTGTGAAAAAACGTTTTATACCATAAAACCATTATAGAGATTCAATTACTATTTCCAAAAAGTGATATCATTTATTGTGGGTATCGATACAATTAGAGATACTTGTAATCGATCCCCATGTATATTATTTGTGGTTAGGTACATATATCGGAAAAAGAACTTGACGTTCAACATAACGAGTTATATCTTATGTTGTGGGGATGAAAGTAGAGATCCCCCACTGCATAGTATTTGTCGTGAATTATCAGGAAAAGGCGCCCTTCTGTATGCCGAGCGCGGTATAAAAACATACCGGACGGAGGTGGACTTTAATATTCCTGGTGACAGAACAATGAGGACAATGGAAGACTCTTCGCTTCTCGTTTTAATTTCCTTTCGAGACATTTGTCAAAGTTCAATCTATACCGTGTCAGTCAAGGCTGCAACCTTCAGTTATATATATACATAACCATTTTCCGTTTTACTTTCTTTAAGCAAACCTATATTATTGAAACATACATACAACCAGAGAAAACAGACGCTATGGAGTTTATTACCTTTAAAGGACTGTTATAACAGGTTGTTTTATTGACGTTCATCTATACAGCACAAGGTTATAGAATATATATTCTCTCCTCTATTAATAAAGCACTATGCGGACCAAGTATATACATCTTATATCTATTCCTTCCTGAAATCGTATCAATATTATCGACAATAGAAGCAATGAAATACAAATCACATTAACTATTGAAACAGGATTGTTAGAAACAATTATGTGTGTATGTTTTAATTACTTATACATTGAGTCATATGATCATGGGTAGCTGCATATTATCAATACTGTAAGAAAACAACTTATGTCTTGGAGTTTTCAATTATATTGAAATAAGTCTTGGACCTAAACAAATATTTCTACAATCAATTTTGAAAGGCATCAGATACTTCAAAAGTGGTACTTTGTGTCAAGACTTGTTGTAAAATAGCCATTATGGAACGCTATTACCACCTTTATTCGACTGTATTTGGAATATCTAAGCGATGTTTCGAACTACCAAGTGTTTCCCCACAATGCTTCCTTCTTTAAACTACCTACATGCGAAGCTGCATTCATAAATATTAAGGTTGTGTTATCTGCGTAGTAATGCATTAAAAATGATTTAACGAGTATTTTATCATTTTCAATTTCCTTTTTCTAAATGTTGTAAACCCCGGGTTTTATTAAAATATTACAATACGAGGGTTGGTGTCTTTCAGTGTTATGAAGAAGACAATGGTTTACGTATGGCTCTTTTACTAACCTTGCCAGCAAACCGTGATGCAGGATTTGAGCCATTTCGTAGTCAATATACTAGACACTTTTTCCATCTCGATGATTTTGCCAAAAAGCATTCAGCATTACTTACAAAATACAGAGTCTAAACGGTTCATCACATGTGCAAGATTGATGTGCTATATCCTTAGCAAACGGTTAAGAAGAATTTTAAAAGTTTATCAACAATCTAGCCACACATATATCGTCATATATTAATGGTGTCCTTTTGTCCTAAGAGGGTGTTCTATTTAAAAAAAAGTAAACCCTCAATAAGTGACATAGTCACTTAAAGGAAGATTGTTTTGTTGACGTTGTGTTACATGTATATATGTATTAATGTAGTTTAACTTTTTTATTCAACAGATAGGCCAACTGGAATGACCCCGTCTTACTATTTCAGGAAGGAGTGGAGATTGTGCAACCTGTGATGACGTGTGTTATTTATCGGATAAAAGATGCTTGAGATGTCCAGATAACAGTTTGTCATGCAGTAGTGATTCATCTTGTGCATTATTTCGAACTGGGTTGTATGGGACCCTCTGTGAGTCAGTCTGTAACAGTTGTAAGAACGGACAATGCTCAAAGACCAGTTGTATACAAGGATGCGCGGGTGAATACTATCCAACACAAGGAGGTGCAGTATGCAAATAATGTCGTTCAAAATACAAAACGTGTAATAGTTATTATGACTGTATGGTTTGCACACCAGGGAACTACCGTCCATTCTGCAAGTACGTATGTAGTACCTGTAAATATAACTCATGGTGCAAGGGTAATGGACATTGTATAAATGGATGCTGGGGCGAATATTATCCATCCTCAGGTGTGTGCTGTCCTTCCAGCTGCTGCTCTTGTGATAGTTATTCAGACTGCAACGTATGACGTTTGGGTAACTACGGTTCAGTCTGTCAGTACAACTGTACTAACTGTAAATAAAACACGTGTTATAAGGATAATGGACAGTGCACATATTTTTGTGCGAATGGATATTATTAACAACATTTTGGTGGAGGTTGTGTCCGCTGTCCTAGTCAATGTCGGCAATGTATTAGTGAGACAGTCTGTACACTATGTAATACAGAATATTACGGCCCTCCGTCATGCCGGTCAATATGTGATCCAAACTGTGAATAT
Source organism: Cerastoderma edule (assembly GCA_947846245.1). Lineage (NCBI taxonomy): Eukaryota > Metazoa > Mollusca > Bivalvia > Cardiida > Cardiidae > Cerastoderma > Cerastoderma edule. The sequence continues at coordinate 2,496,820 of OX401421.1, forward strand.
GGATTTTGTAATTCAAATACTGGTGAGTGCACGTGTAACCCAGGCTTTTATAGACATGCATGTGATCAGGAATGCAGTTCACATTGCGGAGAGGCTAACAATACAAGGTCATGCTATAAGCATACCGGAAAGTGTTTGTTTAATTATACAAACGGCTACAGTGGTCCAAAGTGTGAGGTTCCTTGTGAGGCCGGCTTTCAGGATGGGTGTGATAGAGAAACAGGGACGTGTGATCAATGTAAAGCACTCTACTATGAACCTTCGTGTGAATATACATGTAACTCTACTCGATACAACCCAAACAACGGGGTATTGCTTGCTGTCCTGCACACCAGCAATGTGTGAACCAAAAGGTATTTGGTACACATGCGTTATTCATTCCCTTAGGGGAGGGGGGTGAAACACATTGAAACATAATGCGGAAATAGATGATGTTGTCCTGTGCATTTCAGTAAGGCTGTTCTAAAGACTTGTAACTTGCTTGTGTTTGTGTGAATCATGGGTTTCTTTTTTGGTGGAGGGGCTCTTCTATTTCGGTGCAAATACGAGTACAAAACATGATTGCTAAAATGCCAAGAGTAATATTCTATATATTTTACCTAGTAAAGGCACATGACACGGTTAAAATTGGCCAATAAGATCTAACTGTTCTTGCACCTCAAACAACGTCACATTATCATAAAATGAATTGATCTCAATAATGCATTGATGGAGATGTTGACACACGCTTTATCCAAAGAAGAACGCATTAAAACGAATGGATATTGGTCTGAAAGATATTCTAAAATTAAGTCATGTCATACTTGTAAAGAATCAAGTAACTTAATGCTAATATTATCAAATCACTAGGAAGTGAATACAATAAGCACATTTTGATTTAAGGGACTTAAAACATACTTGTAATCATGATAAGTGTTTGAGGTAATGGGAATAATATTACTTTTTTCTAATCAATGTTATCGGTAATTTGTTATGCAATTTGTAATTTTCGAGGTTTACTGATTCAATTGTTTTTCTTCTTTAAAATTACCAATAATATTAAAAACATTGTTTTTGTCTTATCTGGTAATTTTCTTCTGTAATTCAAATACTGCAATGACCATTACTACAAAAAACATATTAGAAAAAAAACGATATTGTAATGTGAACAGCTTAACAAAGTACACGATGCCGTCATACGACGCTTTGATCTGGGGTTATGTTTGTTTATTGGTTATATGGTATCATTCACTACGTTGGCTAGGTGCTAGATACTTCATATTGTCATAGTTTACTGATCCCTTTTGTAGTTCAATGTTTATGACAATATCGACATTAACGATCTATTACCTTAATGTATGCATGTGCATATTTCAGAGCTAGATCAAACTGTGGAGGGTGAAGGTCCTGTTACTGTGATTATAGGAGTAGCCATTGGTTTTGTAGCATGTCTTGTACTGGGTCTCACGGGGATTGTGCTATTTGTTTACTTACGTCGCAAACGGTAAGTCGGTTAATTGTTCTAGAAAAAGTGACTACTGAAACTATTCATAACAAGCCTTATATCATAATATGTATTATTGTAAACGTTATTAAAGGCACATACACGGAGATAAATGTTATATCAAACAATGTTATTTGGTAAACGTTTGGTCAGATTCAAATAGTTATCACCAAAGAGCCCTATCGGTACAACTTAAATGTGAAAGCCAACAAGAAATAACCCACATTAGCCAGTTTGATCATTCAGATTGTGTGATTCCTCACCTCTTACCTTGACAGTTGATACACACATGTTTGAACCGACCATTCAGAATTCGATATTTTTGATATGTAAACACACAAGTTGTTGATAAACATGATTGAATTGGAGAGAACTATTGCTCAAGCACAAAATAACTTATGTTAAAGGATTCTATTTAATAGGGGCTCAATGCGTCTGTACATTAATGCTCATGACTTTTATGAATATAATACAATAACTCCATATATTTTTTTAGTAATTTGTTTGTACTAATCTCCTTTTATGTGACTTTTGATATAGAAATGAAATAACAATGAAATACTTTTGCTTATTTGGGTTTCATTTTTGTGGATGAAAACCTGTCTAAATGTTCTCTGTATCATATTGTTAATTGCGAATATGGGCCTAACAATTACCTTGTGAGTCATGTGCTCATATAATGTTGTTTTGAGTCACAAGTAAAATGTAGGAAGAAGGGTATTTAAAGTTTGTGGATCTCGATTTTTAAATGAAATTCAGTTTTCTATAGTTGTCATGTAATTCAATCCACTGGAAAGTCACTCCTGTCTTTCAATTTGTATTCTTAGATTTGCAAGCAAAATGCGATTTAAAAGCAACATACGACACTATTTGAGCAAACTGATATTTTAACCAAGATTGCCTCGGCATGCTCGGACGCGGAAAGATACAAAGAAGCTCTAAACAAGTGCATGAAACCATTTTGTTTATCCTCTTATTTCAGAATGAATACGTCAAATACCGATCAAACGAACGAAACTTTTGAAAATGACCCTGGTATGCATTTTCTTTCTTCTACAAAGCTTATTTATAAAGTTCGAGTAATTGCTATTATTATTTCATATTACAACGACACCTATTTACAATGTATATGATACTCAATATGTATCGTTTGGAAACCGGATTTAATTGCTCGGCCAGCGCTATACATCACATATGGTTGTTTTATTATTAAGGTTGTTCGGTTTACGCAAACTTGGACTCAAATGCACTATAGTGGACAAGGCGGTCATATTACTACCATTAAACATATCAAATTTAAAATAACGTCATATAGTTGCAAGGCGATTAAACAATGAATGTATATCTAAGCGAGTTGCTTCATATATATGGGGTACACTTTAAGGTAAAGCAATTTTAAATAATAAATATATATGTGATGTAAAAAATGTGTATCATAAACAAATTGGTTCATATTTATGTTCAATAGATAACGTGTATCCAATGTTGCACCGTGCAGACCAGGACTACACAAGTAAGTTCATAAACGGTTTCCTTATCTATTTGAGTTTTTCATTGTGTCAACGATTCCCCAGTTATATTTTAAATCCCGGAACATCGTGGATCGGGACAAGTCCCCAACTTAACTTTCTTTATGGGCTGTTCAATTCAGAAAGAATAAACCTTGTGTTGGCCAGTGGTTCAGATGGCAGTCTTGGTGCGGTCCCGTTTTCGGGCCCCAACTGTTTCTCCAGTTTTATATAATTGACCTTGAAAAAAGTCATCAAAAACCCTAGCCTACTACTGGTTATTCCAAGACAACCATAACATAACTGAGCAGTTATTGACAGGCCGTTTAAGCCCATAAAAATAAAGTAAATCCACACCAACACTGCAAAAACCTTTCTCAAGTCACCACCTGCCTCCCTCATTATTGTATTTGGCTAGTGATAAAAGACAGTTCCATTAAGTAGTAATGGTAATACTTAACGAAGGAAAGCATGCTGTTTGCTGATATGATCCTTTGGTTACGTGTATTACGCCATGTTTTGTATTAAATCACCTCGTGCTAAGGGTTAAGAGGACAATGTCACCACTAGTGATGTGGTGACGGCATTATGGTTTATGTGGTATAATATGTTGTCGGTTCTACTTCTATTAAGTAAAAAAGAACACAATGGTTTCACCTAAATGTTATATCCGTAAGTAAAAGGGATGTTAATATAAGTCTCTTACGAGTCTGTGACGTGTTTTTTTTTTCATTCTGTAACGTTTGTGAACTGTTGATGTAGCTTGAGAACAAAACAAGTATATAGTTTTTGAAAGGGTATTCCTTTTACCGGATACAATTGCTAATTTTGGAGTATCTTATACCCAATCCGTGTCAATCCCATCATTTTTTATACAAATTCAGTTTCTTTCGTCTTTTTCTTAAAATAGCATACCAGTTCCAATAGTTGTTTAATTTTGATAGTCCCACTTTACTTTCATTTGTACAGCACTAAATGCACTGGCTGGTCAGCTGCAAGAGGGGCAAGCCAATCCTTTTTCACCCACTGATGATAAAAAATCTACATACGTTAACACGGACGACATTTCCACAGGATCAGCAAAGGACAGTTATGAAAACGTTATTGACTTACGCGTATAAAAACAAATTGTGAAACAAACATGTTGGCGTTGTGTTAAGTATGTATATAATGTGGTAGACAGCATGTTGACACGATAATGTTAACTTTTGAGTGTAAGGCATATTACCCGTTTCACATTTCCTTCCGGTCATTCCTCTTTTTCTCCTTTGCGTGTAAAACTTAAGTCTCAATAAACAAATGATTAATTGGTGAATTTATCATTTCTTCCTTTAACAAGCGCTTGGGTAACTTCATGGATACGTCACATCATTTAAGTAATTTCGTTGTCTGCAGACTTTTGATTTTCTTTAAGAACGATATTGATTTGTTTACAACTTTTGTTTCCATTAACCTAGATGTACGCTTGAATATCCTCTACTTATCGTTCCTTTACTTCCAGGTCTCATATTCGATTTTATTCCATAACAAAGGAGTGTCATATGTAGTATAGCCTTAATGTCTTTATTTTGGTTGTTAACACGACTCTTGCATAGAAAACTATATGTTTGTTCAATAACTAAATCGACGCATACCAAGCAAATACACACAATATCTGTAGAAAATTCATAAACAAAAGTATGTATTGCTCCTATCATAATTTTTAGATTTTCGCTCTGCAAGAAAAAATCAAAATAAAACAACGCCAAGATGAACTGACCATGGTAATACGACTCTATGCAACAACAGTTCCAAATTATATTGAAAAAGGGTAACATGAGGGGCATAATAATTATTTTTACATAAAGGTGTGACCCTATGTATGAACACAATGAATACCGAGTTTGATAATGATATACTGCATGCAAACGACATGAATTATATCACTACTGAGCAACAATGCTCACTTTGGGGGAGAGCAGCCCATAGCTACAAAATAATATCTGACACCCTTTTTTCGAAAAAACAGCAACAAAGAGCATGGGACGGTTCATTGATTACAACAATATGACTGAAGTACCGTCGAAAAACTACAGCCAAAAAAAAATCAATAAACAGATACAAACCTTGTATAGATCTAATGAATAATCGAATGATTTCCCTCATGTAGGTTCTATTAATAAAAGGGCTTATAGCCTAATGCGCTGACCGCCTAAATAATTAGAATGGCATTTCGAATACATATTTTTTAGATAATTCTTTTTTTGAATCATTGGTTTATTACTTCAAAAAACTTCTCGAAAAGGTATGGACAGATTTATGAAATTGAATGGAAAGTATAAAGTATTTTTACAACAAACAAATTTATTCCATAAAGCTATCAAAAAGAGCCAATTGATACGCCACATAAAAGTTGAAATCCTATGTTTTGGTTATGGATAAGTCGTGTCGAGAGTTTTGGAGAGTTATCAGCTTTGTGTCCATAACACGGTTGACATATCGGACGGATGTGGCGTTTAATCATTCTTGTGATGGAATAATGATAACAATGGATTGTTCATCGCTTCTCGTTTTGTTTCCTCCTAAGGCATGTGACATAGCTAAAAGGACTATCTCACCGAATGATGTTTCAATTTGTTTAACTTAAAGTTAAAGTGACAATCCCTTTTCAAGTATCAATGGATATCCATACACGTGCGGCCGGGTATTAACGCAATTAAAAGATCAATTATCGGCCACACAATAAAGGGAGCAGCCGGGTTATTAAAGAAACATATTTACACCTTTTAACGAGACGAGCACATTTAAGTCTCCTCCAGTAGTTAACTTGAAATGACGTGTTAATAATGTCCCTCTATTTAAATGCCCGTTAGGGTTTAATCAAATGAGATGCTAGACCGTCAGGTACATAATGTCCTCTCTTCTCACAAGAAAAGTAACTTGTCGAAAAGTGCTACCAGCTTACACGGAGAAGGGCCTTGTGGATCAAGGTCAAATTTGTTTGTTTATTTCGTGTGATATCGCATCAACAGTTTTATTGACATACGACCTCCCGACTCATTTAGGATAGATGACGACCGATAACTTTAAAGTATAATAGCGCTCAGAAAACTGCAAAACTACGGAAATGAGTTAGAAATTATGAAGGAAAATGATAATATAGAGAGAAACAAAAAATATTTTTTTGACAAGATAACGCCTGCATTTTTCATTATTAATGTTTCAAAGTGCTTTTTCAAAAATTGTATAGATTACAGTTTGAGAGAGTAATATAGAGAGAAAGAGAGAGAGAGAGAGAGAGAGAGAGAGAGAGAGAGAGAGAGAGAGAGAGAGAGAGAGAGAGAGAGAGAGAGAGAGAGAGAGAAGGAGAGAAAAGGAGAGAAAAGGAGAGACAGAGAGAGAAGGAGAGAGAGAGAGAGACAGAGAGAGAGAGAGAAACAGAGAGAGAGAGCGAGAAACAGAGAGAGAGAGCGAGAAACAGAGAGAGAGAGAGGGAGAGAGAGAGAGAGAGATAAAGAGAAAGAACAAGAGAGAGAGAGAGAGAAACAGATATATATATATATATATATATATAGCGAGAGGGAAAAGAGGAAAAGAGAGAGATAGACATCCAGACATACAGACATACAAACATACAGACAGTCTTACAGACAGTCATACAGACAGTCATAGAGACAGACATACAGACAGACATACAGATCTCTCTTTACCTAAATACATTGGTAAGTTATGTAAATTATTTCCTAATTAGACTATTATTCCCATTCCAAAGGCACATTTCAGGCTATTTACGATGAAATTTTAAGTTCTCATGAATTAATCTTGACAGTTCCCGCTATCTATTCATATTAGACACAATGGTTACCACATTTGGAAAGTGATACCACTGGTAAATTGATTGAGAAAATATTGTCCGAAATAGAAGACAAATTAATTAAGTTTGGGATGTAGATATTGTAAAATGTGGCGACAAACCTGATAGGTCTGTCTGGACTGCAATCCTACTTTTTTTTTATCATTTTACCGATTTATATAAGAAACTATTATGAAAAATGCATAATGTTCTCTTCACGCGTATCCCTACTTGATTGGTACAAGCGGATTTTGATAAGGTAAATTGTATTACAACGACACAGTGTTCCGTACTTTAACAATGTCGTTTGCACATGCTATGGTTTTGAACAAGTCAGGAAGTTTATTGATAGGGAATGGAGTGTAAGAAGCATGGGTTAGACAGATATCCTGTTTCCTATTTCCTATCAATATTTATGAACATACATCTAGTAAACACTTCTATAAAATATAAATTGCACTCGTATATATCATTATGTTACAGGTAAGTTATACGTGTCTCAATGATATGAGACGTCTACAAGTTAGACAGTTTGAGATGTGAGAATATGTAGAGTTAGAGAAAGCGTACACAAAAGGTTGCAAACTAGATACACTTCAAAAGAGACAATGCATTTGGTAAACAATGGAACAACATACAAGTGGTACTTAATCATTGGAAATTCCCAAGAAGGCCGTATTAATTCGGGGGTTCGATTCAAAGGGTGTTCATGTATGGCATGTTTGGGTAGTTCTTTAAGCTGGCAGAAAAGCGTTCTCATTGGATAATTCGGACAATGTTTGGTAAATGCTTAAAGCTGCTTGCGCACACATGTGGAAGAAATTTGAGGTTATAATTTAATTTTAAACTATACAAAAGGGTAGCTAATGTGCATTGTAAAAATACCATTTGAAGTAAAATGGGTTGATTTTAGTATTCAGATACCGTGTACATTTAAGAAAAGTGTATTAAGATAAAGATAAATACATCTACCGTTTAAAAACTGTATATATATTGATACATTCTGAATATAATATATCCGAAAATTACTTTGCATAATATATAATAGCATTATTTAAAACAGCTGCATTGGTTCAACAGCATTCAGTTTATACAGGGGTCAATTTCTGGTCATAAGTTAGTGTTTTTATTTATTTTTATGTCCATACATATTCAACATTTCCGTTTTCTCCATGCTTGATAAATACCATTACTGCCAACTGCAATCGAACGAAATGACATCTGAAAAACAAAGTTACTTAAGGATTATTTCCTCGTGATAAGGACGTTCTAATTGTGTTGCAATGTTTTAACCTGCACGTTTGTAATGATTCTTTTCGTCAGCATTTTCATTATCGCTATATTATGTTAAATTCGTCTGCTTTAAATGATCCAATAAAGGGTAAACTTATGAGATCATATGTGTCTATGTTCATTCTATTTTAAGCTATATTATGGGAATTTCTAGCTACCATTCCATAGGGGTTGAAACTCATTTACTTTGAATCAATGCTCGAAAGTGTCTGCAACAGAACCGCCAGGTTAAAATGACATCAATCACGCAATGCTAACCTAACTAACATCTTAGTTTGAAACCAAAAGTGTCGTGGTATTTGTATACGTTGAAGTGGCTGTACAATTGAACTATGTGAGCAGAAGATATTGGTAGAGTCAGGATTACAAGTTGAAGTTTGTAATTAAAGGATTGCGGGGCGGATTTCATATCGCACTGTATGTAAGTTACTTTTACTCAAATTGAAGTAGTAAATACTTTATAAGTTATTATAAAACGAATTTACGTTACATGTTTTAATTCGTAAACCGTAGAGATAAGAATACTTTTATTATGTTAATGTCTAGTAAAGACTCGAACTTGATACATAAGGTATAAAAATTCATTCACATTGCATTTCAAATAAGAAAAAATCAGTTAACGATAGCGACGCATGCTTAATCAAATATTATATGCACTAGTTTGCATTATCATGAATGTCAACATGATATTTGTGGGTCATATTCGTCTTTTCATTGCATTATATTTTGTGTAATGCTATGGTTTCATTTTAGTATATCTATTTTCGCACAACCAAATTGATATAAAGTTTGATGATGCTATGCATTAACAAATGGCTCGAAATTTGCTTGCTTTAACTGCATAGTAACAGGGAGAGAAATTTTTCACAATGAGCCAGTTCTTCTGCTGCAGCAATGGGGGCTATCCATCAAAATAAGGAAATTATTTTTACGTACTAGTGTGCATTATTATGACTTTCAAGTAGATATGTGTTGGCCATTTTCGACTTTTCATTGCATTGTGTTATGACATGCTTATATTTCTTTTTCTGGTACGCTTAGTTTCGCAAAAACATATTGAATTGAAGTTTATAGATGTTTTGCATTAACCCATGGCTCCCAATTTGCTTGCTTTGATTGCATGATAATCTATTGCGACAGAAGGAGAGGTTTTCACAAAGAGCCATTTCTCCTTTTGCAACAATGTGTTCTGTCCATCAAAATGAGGAAATTATTTCCACGTACTAGTGTGTATTATACTGACTTTCAAGATGATATTTATGTTAGTATGTTCACTGCATTGTAATTTTTGTTATGATATTCTTTAACCCATGACTGTAAATTCACTTATTTTGATAACATAATCGTCTACTGCCATAAAAGGAGAAGTTTCTCACAATGATCCATTTCTTCATCTGTAACAGTGGGTGTTTTTATCCAACATAATGGGAAAATTATTTATTATCAGTAGGGTCAGTTAGTCCAAGTATATACCTTCCTTTTGAATTGTATGTATGTTGGGCCAGAGGCCTTTAATACGAATAAACATAATGTATAGTATTTTGTGTTGTGAAATATATGCGGAATATTATCCTGTAGTATCTTTCCCGGGATTTGTATTTGCCTCGAGTTGCATGAGAAAATGCGTATCTAGCGAGACCGAACGAGTGGTCACGCCACCAGAAGTAAATACAAATCCCTGGTAAGATACTACAGTGTAATATTCCTTTTATTATATACATTTACTTCATCAACTACAAAACCAGTATCTTTTTCAACTACATTTATGGTTATTAACAAAGAAAAACAATGAAAACTCTTTAACACTTGTTCAAATGTTTTGATTTATGAATGGCGGGTGAATATACTCTAGAGCAGCAATGACATAATTTAGCTCCGGCCGCTCGACCATGTCCATTTCAAGAAAACTCGACCGACATTATTGAATTATTTTCGCCGCTTCGATTTTTCTGTACCGATTTACTATACAATACGACGTGTATAAAACAGTGATAAATGCATAAACTGGGATTTTGAAACGGAAATTTGCACATGGAATTAATCTCTGAATATTTTGGTAACTGGGAGGATTGTTATACGTCTGTCCTGTTTCGGTGAAGAACTACCATAGCAGTGTTGTTTACAACTTGGTGAATGGACATTTTAACAATCTTGCTTATTTCAATACCTGGTTGATGTACGCTTAAAAAGATACAATCATGTGAATATGTGGTTTGACAACGACTCCGATCGATGGATGTGGAAGGGAAAGAACCTGTGGCTGAAACAAAAACAAACATAGGCAAAATGTAGAATTGACCTTCCGATGTGCAGAAGATGTTTACTCAAGTAGCATAGTCTAACAATTCGAATTCACGATGAGTGTCGCTGTTTGAACGATATGTACTGAATGATTGTGCGTAAGAAAATAAACAAGTTTGTTCTTTCATTAAATGTAAACAGAAGGGATTAATAAACTCCCAATTGTAATATTTTGAAAGATCTATTGATCCATATGTCACTCATTCATGATCTCTTTCAGCTAAATATAGAACGGTTTGTCCTTGTTAATATTAAAAATTGATGGCATGAACACCACAACTCTTCGTTAAGATCTACGTCATTGATGACGTATTTTGTTGTTCTGAAGAGTTAGCGTTCGTTCCTCAACAAGTACATATGAGAGCGTTTTAATCTAGTAGATTTTATATTTTCTCGACTTGGTAAATTGTTATAATTTTGTATACATGTGCAGAGGTGTGTATAAGGGCCAGCGGTTGATTCAGGTTGCCCCTATTTTCATAAAAGTACGATACGCCCTTGATCTATTAGTTTTTTGCTTTTATTTACTATGTCACAAGGTTTCAAGCGCAAGATTGTATAATTTCATAGTTTAATCAAAGTACAGTTAGTACTGAGAGACGGACCTTGTTGCTTTAACTATGGTGTAAAAAGACGACAGACAAAATTATGACTATAGACATTAAGTTTAATATCTAATTGTCAAAAGAATAGTATTAATTCAAGTGTCAATATAAAGTCGTTTTCACCAAGAACCCTAATCGAGAGAACTTGTTCCAACACTTGTTTAATCTTTTTGAATTCAAAAGAAATCAATGCACCAGTTTAGTTTGTGACACACATGGAAGCTTTTATAGTAAAGGGTAGAACATATTGTAAGAAAAGGAGAAAAAACTCTCTCCTTTTCTATACATGTCATTGGACATACGTGCACTATATAGCTATGCTTGTCATTTCGATATGAATACACCAGAAATATCGAAATATTTGAACGCAAATTGATATAAAAGACGTCATGACAAAACAATTGTCGTATGAAGATCGCCTGCTGTAAATGCGTCTAAACAGGTTTTCATCAATATTTGAAACCATGCCATAAACATCTCATTTCAATAAATACTTTCACTCTACAATTGTATTTAGTGATTATTTTGGTATATGCATACCACAAACCATGGTGTAGTGCACTATATTCGAGGCCAAGTATAGAAAAAAAGGAGACCCTCATACATAGGCTTGTGATAATGTATCCATCTGCTAATATCACGTACACTTTGTTCAAATGAAATGTATAGATTAAGAAAAATATCACCATACTTTTATACATCAACAACGATAGCAGAGTAAATTTTCTCAAGACCAAAGGACAACTTCATTTGGCGCCTGGTAGAGTTTGAGTACGACTATAGTAAACGTGTTGTTATAATTTTAATCATGATGCTACAACGAAATAATGTTAATCCACGTTTTCATCATTGAACACATGATAAGCAGATACAGAAAGAAGAAGAAAGAAAGAAACGCAGCCTTTGGATAAGTCGTGTTAGTCGTGGTATTGTGTTATATTTGATAAAGCTGGAACAAGTTTAAACGCTTTTAATAAAGATGGTTTTCATAAAATATTTCTTTATTACAACAGCGTACGCTTACGGAAAATAATAAAACTTATGTAATTCTTTATTTAGTATATTATCAAATTCCAAAAAGGAGCCCATTCGTCTAACTTTGAAAACGTTGAGGTTTATGGAGAGGATTTATTCTTTTTGCTCCTTATCCCAAATATACAAACACGTTTACTCCCGTCGTTGAAACGCATACAGAACCTCGACTCATCCGAAAAGACTGCATTATACTCTCGACTAATATGCCAGCCCTAGTGTTGCTGGCACCACCGTAAACGATTCCTTCTGTTCTACCTTGACATCATGACACCACAGGAAGGACGTCTTGCATTCAATCCAGCCTCACGTTGTCTCTGCTAGAAAGTCAATGTCCTGTTACAGTATGGATCTCCTGTTTTATTCATGATACAGTAACGATACGGTTGAGCAAAGCAATTATCCATATGAGGCAAGCTTGTCGGAATGTTTTTTTTCTATGGCACCCACGCCCCTTCCTCATCTGGTGGTGTTAAGCTGCAAGTCGTGCAATTACGCTTGTTGACTTCCGACTAAACCTGGCAACATGGTTTCGGGATTCAACAGGTTGTAACAAGCCAATGCAATGTCATTTCTTAGCTGTTTTGGCATATTACAGCGATATGAGACTCAATTGTGTTTTGTTTTCTACCTTTCCCGGAAATAACGTAATGCCTTGACAATACATGTAATGCCTGGACAATACATGTAATGTACACATCTTACTACACTCCACCGAATGCTTTAACAGTTTCCTTTTCTATCTAATAATGTTCAAAAGCTGTGATTTGCGTTATGGTATGCCTATATACTAAGTTTTAAACTTATTTCTTCAACATTGATGGTTTTCATGTTCCAGACGCATGCGCTAAAGAGGGCAAAAATAATTCACAATCAATACGATTTAAAATGATGGGTCAAACTTACTTCCGGTCGTGAGTTCAAGTAATCCGTCGTGATACCTATTGTTAGTTTATCTTAAATAAGTCGTATTTGATATGATATTCATATTATTACAGACTTCGATGGGTGGAATCGACCTTTATGCAGTGTATGCTTTTGACCGATTTAAATGTCAACTGGTGAAACCTGCGTATTCTTTGGATTCCAAAAATGCCTGCTGTGGCTAATGTCGTCTGGTTTCGGCAAGTTGTCGCCCACCTATTAGAGCAAATTCCTTTCAATTCCTTCACACAGATATGTTCATTACAATTTATGGCGGAAACGGAATAGAAAGGAAAGAGATTATTTTGATCTGCTTATTTATTTCAATATGGACAAGTTGCAATAAAAGTCATTTACCGAACCGACCATCACATAAAAAAAAAAGGATCTATAAGGAAGAAAAGCTGTATTGTTAAACGACAATTTATCTTCCCTTTCAAATTTCAACATCTCTTGAGAAGCATATATTAGTATCCGCTAGCACACAACTTGTAATTAAGTGTTAATAATGTTGCTCTATTAAATTGTCCTTTAGGACATTATAATTTTATGATATTGTAATATTATTATTAATATTATAGTGTTATTTTGTAATATGCAAATGACTTTGATATACATTGCAAATAAAATTATTGTATTGTATTGTTGTCTGTATTGATTAATTATTCCATAACAAACAAAATATGCTGAATCGGTTGATTTGTTTGTCACAGTGGTTTCTTTCAAATACTATGAAAAAAATACATTTTATTGTTATTTCCTCATTTGCTTCTGTTTTAATTTTAGCACAATTATATTTCCCAAATTGGAATAAAGTTTATTTTCATTTTCATGTATAGTTAATGGGTGTTTCGATTTTATCTCTGTTGAAAATTGCCCTAAACGTAGAACGTACTAGTTTTCGTAGCGATGTGTCTACCATAATTAACCAGTTATAATTTATATCAGAATCAGAATCAAAATCATTTTATTTGACTTATACAAATACAGTACATCGTCATTTTACACTCAATAAATTCACAAAATGTAATGTCATCATCGTGATACATCTCTCGTTCACTGCTCTCTTCCTTTCTCCCTCTCTCTCTCTACCTCTCTCCCTCTCTACCTCTCTCTCTCTTCGTTCTCTCTCCTATTTCTTCCTCTCCTCTTACGTACATACAAACAAAGTATTATACATAAACATGTACACACATTCTTTCAAAGTTAACTCCTCATATAAAACATAATTCATTTTTGGATGTTTTCTTCCCTTTTATATCCATTGTGAAACTCTTTCAAAAGCAAGATAAACAAGTCAGCACTTTTATAGAGGTCCTGATCGAAAAAGCAAATTTGCTTTGCTGATCTTATTCCATGCCGCGGCCCATCCCCAAATTTTAAATCTGTTATAATTCACTGGCTGTTATATAAAGTATCTTTAACATAATTCCTTTTTCTCTAAACCCCTATTGCACAATAGCATTGAATTGTAACGACGATCATGTTCTAATAATGACCAAATTACAAGATTTGAACATTGTACACGCAACACTCACAAAGTATCCCTTTTCTCTCGATCTGAACATTTGGGCCACAGTTATAATGTAAATACACAATGCGAAATAATACTTCCTGATTCCATATAAATCTTAATATATATCAAATATTATTTTAACATAATGTCAAATTGGCTGAAAATAGACCAAGTTGATCGGACCATTTATACCGACAGGAGACTATTTTCAAACTGCTCGTGGTAAGTGGAGATTTCACTCATATATAGTTCGTTCCTTATTTCATAATTTAACAATTTATATCGAGTCAACAAACAATAGCCAAATTATATTCGTATTTAAATTTACGATGATTTGATGGGTACTCTTCCTTTCAAAAGAGCTGTTAAAATGAGTACATCGAAACACCTACATATTTTCTTCTTTTCCTCTCTCTTTCATTTCTGCATCAATTCTTCCTTAAGATTCAATCCTAAAGAGTGTCTGAGTTTTAATGCAATACGCTTGATTTAGCTCCTTCTTTCGTGAAATGGTTTACTCTAAGGTTATATTCTTTTTGATTTCCAATTCTTTAAATAAAGGTATAATCTATATATAAGAATGTGTGTGCCTTTCAAATCGACAGCAAACGATCTCTCTTATATAAATCATAGTAAGTCAGCTACATGAAATATCTCATAACGTCCTTTGTTTTATTCACGCTCTAACTTTTTTCAGACCTTGGAGTCTAACAAACCTCCGTAACTTTACGTCTACATTTACGGAATGGACATTACCCTTCTTTTTCAAACGTACATGTAGGTCCGTTTGTGTGAATAAAAAATATACATATATTGCAAAGTACGATACGTATGTAACGGATATTGTTCGTTTTCCGTATTCGACTAACTTAACGCTTTATTGAGATGGTTTTTTCAATTGTTCAATTTACTTTTACGAGTAAATCCATCGTATAAACCCTTGTGAGACATGTCCCTATTCTCGGTCTAATTGTATATATTAGTCTGTACAAAATGTCTTTTTTCTTGTAAATCTTAAAGTTATACGCGTAAGATTCATCAGGAAGTCTTTAATTTAAAATAGAAAGTCGACATCAACCATTGAAGTATATATTAATCGTTATCGTAACACATTTTTCCCATGCGGGATTTAGATTCTGGTTCAAATTGAAAGCAATAGCAGAGGAGAAAAAAGAATGAATGAGAGCCCCTCAAAACATGTTCTTTTCGACTTTTTGTGGAAATAATTGTGAAACAGGTCGCCTTGCTCATTCTAGGTCGGCAATTTACAGACATTTATGAGACAGGGTTCGGTAGTATCCTAGTTCGTGATCCTTTATTTCCTATTTTCTTCACCTCAAAAACAGACAACACTGCCAGCTTTTGTTACCCAAATCGATGTAAGAAAAAGTTGTATTTTGTGTACGATAGTCTACATTGGGGGAGGGAATGGAAGAAATCGCAACTATAAGACATTTGACTTTTTATTTGTAACTGGTTTCTGTAGGGGCACACGGAAACTTTTGCAAACATCAAGTCACATTGGCATATGTTGTTAATTGTTCCCTTAATACATTCTTCTTTGCATATCTGGGTTATATGTTAGGCTATTAAGATTGTTAGTAGTTGTCAATTGATTGAGGAGCATGATCAACAATGGACGATACCCCAAGTTTGGAATTTCACAACTATCAACAGTGGTATCGCATCTGATAGGCTTATCTGTACTGCATAGTCAGATTTTACCCGTTTTCCAAAGATAGGCGAATTTCATAAGGCAATGTTTAGCGGTTTTTGAAATGATATCGTGGAAATGGACACATTGCTCTCACAAGTAATGTCTCCTGTTTGCCAAATCAGTATACTTCACGCTGAATGACAATCCTTAAATGAAGTTAAAATTAACGTATTGTTCGTCTGCACGCTATTTCAGTTAAGATAAACCATATGCAGTTTGTCGTTTGAATTGATTTTTTTAAATAAAGCATTTTCAAATAATTCTATAGACGTGTATAAGAACCAATTGTGAAAAATGAACAAATTGCTTGTCAAACTTTGGTGCAATGGGTGTTGATCAAATAGCACAACGATATTGTTTTCCGTACGTTTACAATGCGGTTTGCATATGATATCGGTTTAAACAAGTCAGGAAGTTTCATGACAAGGAACCAAGTGTAAGAAGCGTGAGTTAGACAGATATCCTGTTTCCTTTTTCCTTTTCAAATGTATGAACATAAATTTAGTAAACACGTGTATGAAATATAAAGTGCACGTATTTATGTCATTATGTTACAGTTAGGTTATACATATCTGAATTATATTAGAAGTATCTAAGTAAGTCAGTTTGTGATTTGAGGTGTGAGACGATTCATCCAATTCAAATGAAACTATGCATATGGCAAACAATGGAACAACACACAAGTGGTACTTAATCATTGGCAAATTCCACGAAGGCTGTATTTATTTTGGGATTGTATGAAAATGGTGTTCATGTATGGCATGTTTGGGTAGTTCTTTAAGCTGACATCGTTCTCAATGGATCATTCGGAAGAAGTATGATACATGATTTAAGCTGCATGCACACACATGTTGAATACCTTCGAAGTTAA
>OX401421.1:2514401-2533520 GCA_947846245.1 Cerastoderma edule
GACAAAAGTTGTTTTCTTACAGTATTGATAATATGCAGCTACCCATGATCATATGACTCAATGTATAAGTAATTAAAACATACACACGTAATTGTTTCTAACAATCCTGTTTCAATAATTAATGTGATTTGTATTTCATTGCTTCTATTGTCGATAATGTTGATACATATTCACGAAGGATTAGATATAAGATGTATGTACTTGGTCCGCAAAAGATGCTTCAGATGTCCAGATAACTGTGTGTCATGCAGTAGTTATTCATATTGTGCATTATGTCGAACTCGTTGTATGGGAAGATTGTTTTGTTGACGTTGTGTTACATGTATATATGTATTAACGTAGTTTAACCTTTTTATTCAATAGATAGGCCAGTTGAAATGCCCCTGTCTTACTAGTTCAGGAAGGAGTGGAGATTGTGCAACCTGTGATGACGTGTGTTATTTATCGAATAAAAGATGCTTCAGATGTCCAGATAACTGTGTGTCATGCAGTAGTTATTCATATTGTGCATTATGTCGAACTGGGTTGTATGGGTTCCTCTGTGAGTCAGTCTGTAACAGTTGTAAGAATGGACAATGCTCAAAGACCAGCTGTATACAAGGATGCACGGATGAATACTATCCAACACAAGGAGGTGCAGTATGCAAATAATGTCGTTCAAAATGCAAAACGTGTAATAGTTAATATGACTGTATGGTTTGCACACCAGGGAACTACCGTCCATTCTGCAAGTACGCATGTAGTACCTCTAAATATAACTCATGCTACAAGAGTAATGGACATTGTATAAGTGGATGCTGGGGCGAATATTATCCATCCTCAGGTGTGTGCTGTCCTTCCAGCTGCAGCTCTTGTGATAGTTATTCAGACTGCAACGTATGCCGTTTTGGTAACTACCGTTCAGTCTGTCAGTACAACTGTACTAACTGTAAATAAAACACGTGTTATAAGGATAATGGACAGTGCACATATTTTTGTGCGAATGGATATTAATAACATCATATTAGTGGAGGTTGTGTCCGCTGTCCTAGTCAATGTCGGCAATGTATTAGTGAGACAGTCTGTACACTGTGTAATACAGAATATCACGGCCCTCCGTCATGTCGGTCAATATGTGATCCGAACTGTGAACACGGATTTTGTAAATTAAATACTGGTGAGTGTACGTGTAACCCAGGCTTTTATAGACAGGCATGTGATCAGGAATGCAGTTCACATTGCGGTGAGGCTAACAATACAAGGTCTTGCCATAAGCATACCGGAAAGTGTCTGTTTAATTGTACACAAGGCTACAGTGGTCCAAAGTGTGACGTTCCTTGTGAGGCCGGCTTTCAGGATTGTGTGATAGAGAAACAGGGACGTGTGATCAATGTAAAACACTCTACTATGGACCTTCGTGTGAATATACATGTAACTCTACTCGATACAACCCAAACAACGGTTCAAGCGTGTGTGACAAAGAAACGGGGTATTGCTTGCTGTCCTGCACACCAGCAATGTGTGAACCAAAAGGTATTTGGTACACATACGTTATTCATTCCCTTAGGGGAGGGGTGAAAAAACATTAAAACATATTGCGGAAATAGATGAAGTTGTCCTGTGCATTTCAGAAAGGCTGTTCTAAAGACTTGTAACTTGCTTCTGTTTGTGTGAATCATGGGTTTCCTTTTTGGTGGAGGGACTCTTCTATTTCGGTGCAAATACGAGTACAAAACATGGTTGCTAAAATGTCAAGAGTAATATTCTATATATTTAACCTAGTAAAGGCACATGACACGGTTAAAATTGGCCAATAAGATCTAACTGTTCTTGCACCTCAAACAACGTCACATTATCATAAAATGAATTGATCTCAATAATGCATTGATGGAGATGTTGACACACGCTTTATCCAAAGAAGAACGCATTAAAACGAATGGATATTGGTCCTTGAAAGATATTCTAAAATTAAGTCATGTCATATTTGTAAAGAATCAAGTAAGATAATGCTAATATGTTTAAATCACTAGGAAGTGACTACAATAAGCACATTTTGATTTAAGGGACTTAAACATACTTGTAATCATGATAAGTGTTTGAGGTAATGGGAATAATATTACTTTTTTTGTTATCAATGTTATCGGTAATTTGTTATGTAATTTGTAATTTTCGAGGTTTACTGATTCAATTGTGTTTCTTCTTTAAAATTACCAATAATATTAAAAACATTGTTTTTGTCTTATCTGGTAATTTTCTTCTATAATTCAAATACTGCAATGACCATTACTACAAAAAATATATTAGAAAAAAGGCGATAATGTAATGTGAACAGCTTAACAAAGTACACGATGCCGTCATACGACGCTTTGACCTGGGGTTATGTTTGTTTATTGGTTGTATGGTATCATTCACTACGTTGGCTAGGTGCTAGATACTTTATAGTGTCATAGTTTACTGATCCCTTTTGTAGTTCAATGTTTATGACAATATCGACATTAACGATCTATTACCTTAATGTATGCATGTGCATATTTCAGAGCTAGATCAAACTGTGGAGGGTGAAGGTCCTGTTACTGTGATTATAGGAGTAGCGATTGGTTTTGTAGCATGTCTTGTACTGGGTCTCACGGGGATTGTGCTATTTGTTTACTTACGTCGCAAACGGTAAGTCGGTTAATTGTTCTAGAAAAAGTGACTACTGAAACTATTCATAACAAGCCTTATATCATAATATGTATTATTGTAAACGTTATTAAAGGCACATACACGGAGATAAATGTTATATCAAACTATGTTATTTGGTAAACGTTTGGTCAGATTCAAATAGTTATCACCAAAGAGCCCTATCGGTACAACTTAAATGTGAAAGCCAACAAGAAATAACCCACATTAGCCAGTTTGATAATTCAGATTGTGTGATTCTTCACCTCTTACCTTGACAGTTGATACACACATGTTTGAACCGACCATTCAGAATTCGATATTTTTGATATGTAAACACACAAGTTGTTGATAAACATGATTGATTTGGAGAGAACTATTGCTCAAGCACAAAATAACTTATGTTAAAGGATTCTATTTAATAGGGGCTCAATGCGTCTGTACATTAATGCTCATGACTTTTATGAACATAATACAATAACTCCATATAGTTTTTTTAGTAATTTGTTTGTACTAATCTCCTTTTATGTGACTTTTGATATAGAAATAAAAAAACAATGAAATACTTTTGCATATTTTGGTTTGATTTGTGTGGATGAAAACCTGTCTAAATGTTCTCTGTATCATAGTGTTAATTGCGAATATGGGCCTAACAATCACCTTGTGAGTCCTGTGCTCATATAATGTAGTTTTGAGTCACAAGTAAAATGTAGGAAGAAGGGTATTGGATCTCGATATTTAAATGAAATTCAGTTTTCTATAGTTGTCATGTAATTCAATCCACTGCAAAGTCACTCCTGTCTTTAAATTTGTATTCTTAGATTTGCAAGCAAAATGCGATTTAAAAGCAACATACGACACTATTTGAGCAAACTGATATTTTAACCAAGATTGCCTCGGCATGCTCGGACGCGGAAAGACACAAAAAAGCTCTAAACAAGTGCATGAAACCATTTTATTTATCCTCTCATTTCAGAATGAATACGTCAAATACCGATCAAACGAACGAAACTTTTGAAAATAACCCTGGTATGCATTTTCTTTCTTCTACAAAGCTTATTTATACAGTTCGAGTAATTGTTATTATTATTTCATATTACAACGACACCTATTTACAATGTATATGATACTCAATATGTATCGTTTGGAAACCGGATTTAATTGCTCGGCCAGCGCTATACATCATATCTGGTTGTTTTATTCTTAAGGTTGTTCGGATTACGCAAACCTGGACTCAAATGCACTATAGTGGACAAGGCGGTCATATTACTACCATTAAATATATCAAATTTAAAATAACGTCATATAGCTGCAAGGCGATTAAACAATGAATGTATATCTAAGCGAGTTGCTTCATATATATGGGGTACACTATTAGGTAAAGCAATTTTAAATAATAAATATATATGTGATGTAAAAAATGTCTATCATGAACAAATTGATTCATATTTATGTTCAATAGATAACGTGTATTCAATGTTGGACCGTGCAGACCAGGACTATATAACCGACTACACAAGTAAGTTCATAAACGGTTTCTTTATCTATTTGAGTTTTTCATTGTGTCAACGATTCCCCAGTTATATCTTAAATCCCGGAACATCGTGGATCGGGACAAGTCCCCAACTTAACTTTATTTATGGGCTGCTCAATTCCGAAAGAATAAACCTTGTAATGGCCAGTGGTTCAGATGGCAGTCTTGGTGCGTTCCCGTTTTCGGGCCCCAACTGTTTCTCCAGTTTTATATAATTGACCTTGAAAAAAGTCATCAAAAACCCTGGCCTACTACTGGTTATTCCAAGACAACCATAACATAACTGAACAGTTATTGGCAGGCTGTCTAAGCCCATAAAAATAAAGAAAATCCACACCAACACTGCAAAAACCTTTCTCAAGTCACCACCTGCCTCCCTCATTATTGTATTTGGCTAGTGATAAAAGGCAGTTCCATTAAGTAGTAATGGTAATACTTAACGAAGGAAAGCATGCTGTTTGCTGCTATGATCCTTTGGTTACGTGTATTACGCCATGTTTTGTATTAGATCACCTCGTGCTCAGGGTTAAGAGGACAATATCACCACTAGCTATGTGGTTACGGCATTATGGTTTATATGGTATAATATGTTGTCGGTTCTATTTATTTAGTAAAAAAGAATACAATGGTTTCACCTGAATGTAATATCCGTAAGTAAAACGGATGTTAATATACGTCTCATACGAGTCTGTGACGTGTTTTTTTTCCAATCTGTAACGTTGGTGAACTGTTGATGTAGCTTGGGAACAAAACATGTATATAGTTTTTGAAAGGGTATTCCTTTTACCGGATACAATTGCTAATTTTGGAGTCTCTTATGCCAAGTCCGTGTCAATCCCATCATTTTTTATACAAATTCAGTTTCTTTCGTCTTTTTCTTAAGATAGCATACCAGTTCCAATAGTTGTTTAATTTTGATAGTCCCACTTTACTTTCATTTGTACAGCACTAAATGCACTGGCTGGTCAGCTGTTAGGGGGGCAAGCCAATCCTATTCCACCCACTGAGGCTCAGAAATCTACATACGTTAACACGGACGACATTTCCACAGGACCAGCAAAGGACAGTTATGAAAACGTTATTGCCTTACGCGAATAAAAACAATTTGTGAAACAAACATATTGGTATTGTGTAAAGTATGTATATAATGTGGAAGACAGCATGTTGACACGATAATGTTAACTTTTGAGTGTAAGGCATATTACCCGTTTCACATTTCCTTTCGGTCATTCCTCTATTTCTCCTTTGCGTGTAAAACTTAAGTCTCATTAAACAAATCATTAATTGGTGAATTTATCTTTTCGACATTTAACCAGCGCTTGGACAACTTTATACCTACGACACATCATTTAAGTAATTTCGTTATCTGCAGACTTTTGATTTTCTTTAAGAACGATATTGATTTGTTTACAACTGTTGTTTCCATTAACCTAGATGTACGCTTGAATATCCTCTACTTATCGTTCCTTTACTTCCAGGTCTCATATTTGATTTTATTCCATAACAAAGGAGTGTCATATGTAGTATAGCCTTAATGTCTTTATTTTGGTTGTTAACACGACTCTTGCATAGAAAACTATATTTTTGTTCAATAACTAAATCGACGCATACCAAGCAAATACACACAATATCTGTAGAAAATCCATAAACAAAAGTATGTATTGCTCCTATCATTATTTTTAGATTTTCGCTCTGCAAGAAAAAATCGAAATAAAACAACGCCAAGATGAACTGACCATGGTAATACGACTCTATACAACAACAATTCCAAATTATATTGAAAAAGGGTAACATGAGGGGCATAATAATTATTTTTACATAAAGGTGTGACCCTATGTATGAACACAATGAATACCGAGTTTGATAATGATATACTGCATGCAAACGACATGAATTATATCACTACTGAGCAACAATGCTCACTTTGGGGGAGAGCAGCCCATAGCTACGAAATAATATCTGACACCCTCTTTTCGAAAAAAACAGCAACAAAGAGCATGGGACGGTTCATTGATTACAACAATATGACTGAAGAACAGTCGAAAAACTACAGTCAAAAAAATAATTAATAAACAGATACAAAACTAGAGATCTAATGAATAATCGAATGAATTCCCTGATGTAGGTTCTATTAATAAAAGGGCTCATAGCCTAATGCGCTGACCGCCTAAATAATTCGAATGGCATTTCGAATACATATTGTTTAGATAATTCTCTTTTTGAATCATTGGTTTATTACTTCACAAAACTTTTCGAAAAGGTATGAACAGATTTATGAAGTTGAATGGAAAGTACAAAGTATTTTTACAGCAAGCAATTTTATTCCATAAAGCTATCAAAAAAAGCCAATTGATACGCCACATAAAAGTTGAAATCCTATGTTTTGGTTATGGATTAAAAGTCGTGTCGAGAGTTTTTGAGAGTTATCAGCTTTGTATCCATAACAAGGTTGACATACCGGACGGATGTGGCGTTTAATCATTCTTGTGATTGAACAATGATAACAATGGAATATTCATCGCTTCTCATTTTGTTTTCCTCCTAAGTCATGTTCCATAGCTAAAAGGACTATCTCACCGAATGATGTTTCAATCTTTTTAATTTAAAGTTAAAGTGACAATCCCTTTTCAAGTATCAATGGATATCGATACACGTGCGGGTATTAACGCAATTAAAAGATCAATTATCGGCCACACAATAAAGGGAGCAGCCGGGTTATTAAAGAAACATATTTACACCTTTTAACGAGACGAGCACATTTAAGTCTCCTCCAGTAGTTAACTTGAAATGACGTGTTAATAATATCCCTCTATTTAAATGCCCGTTAGGGTTTAATCAAATGGGATGCTATACCGTCAGGTACATATATGTCCTCTCTTCTCACAAGAAAAGTAACTTGTCGAAAAGTGCTACCAGCTTACACGGAGAAGGGCCTTGTGGATCAAGGTCAAATTTGTTTGTTTATTTCGTTTGATATCGCATCAACAGTTTTATTGACATACGACCTCCCGACTCATTTAGGATAGATGACGACCGATAACTTTAAAGTATAATAGCGCTCAGAAAACTGCAAAACTACGGAAATGAGTTAGAAATTATGAAGGAAAATGATAATAAGAGAGAAACACAAAATATATTTTTGACAAGATAACGCCTGCATTTTTCATTATTAATGTTTCAAAGTGCTTTTTCAAAAATTGTATAGATTACAGTTTGAGGGAATAATATAGAGAGAAAGAGAGAGAGAGAGAGAGAGAGAGAGAGAGAGAGAGAGAGAGAGAGAGAGAGAGAGAGAGAGAGAGAGAGAGAGAGAGAGAGAGAGAGAAGAGAGAGAGAGAGAGAGAGAGAGAGAGAGAGAGAGAGAGAGAGAGAGAGAGAGAGAGAGAGAGAGAGAGAGAGAGAGAGAGAGAGAGAGAGAGAGAGAGAGAGAGAGATAGAGAGAGAGGGAGAGAGAGAGAGAGATAAAGAGAAAGAACAAGAGAGAGAGAGAGAGAGAGGAGAGAGAGAGAGAGAAACAGAGAGAGAGAGATATAGTGAGAGGGAAAAGAGGGAAATAGAGAGATAGACATCCAGACATCCAGACATACAAACATACAGACAGTATTACAGAAAGTAATACAGACAGTCATACAGACAGTCATACAGACAGACATACAGACAGACATACAGATCTCTGTTTACCTTAATGCATTGGTAAGTTATGTAAGTTATTTCCTAATTAGACTATTATTTCCTTTCTCAAGGCACATTTCAGGCTATTTAAGATGAAATTATAAGTTGTCATGAATCTATCTTAACAGTTCCCGCTATCAATTCATACTAGACACAATGGTTACGACATTTGGCAAGTGATACCACTGGAAAATTGATTGAGAAAATATTGTCCGAAATACAATGTAGACGAGAAATTAATTAAGTATGGGGTGTAGTTAGTGTAAAATGTGGCGACAAACCTGATAGGTCTGTCTGGACTGCAATCTTACTTTTCTTTTATCATTCTACCGATTTATATAAGAAACTATTATGAAAAATGAATAATGTTCTTTACACGCGTATCCCTGCTTGATTGGTACAATGGGTTTTGATAAGGTAAATCTTATTATAACGACACAGTTTTCCGTACTTAAACACTGCCGTTTGCACATGCTATGGTTTTGAACAAGTCAGGAAGTTTATTAATAGGGAATGGAGTGTAAGAAGCATGCATTAGACAGATATCCTGTTTCCTATTTCCTTTCAATATTTATGAACATGCATCTAGTAAACACATGTATGAAATATAAAATGCACGCGTATA
This sequence comes from Cerastoderma edule, assembly GCA_947846245.1. Lineage (NCBI taxonomy): Eukaryota > Metazoa > Mollusca > Bivalvia > Cardiida > Cardiidae > Cerastoderma > Cerastoderma edule. The sequence goes on from OX401421.1 coordinate 2,522,873, forward strand.
TAGCATTGTGTTACAGGTAAGTTATAACGTGTCTCAATGATATGAGAAGTATATAAGTAAGGCAGTTTGAGATGTGAGAAGATGTTGAGTTAGAGAAGGCGTTCACAAAAGGTTGCAAAGTAGATACACTTCAAAAGAGACAATGCATTTGGTAAACAATGGAACAACATACAAGTGGTACTTAATCATTGGAAATTCCCACGAAGGTCGTATAAATTTGGGGGTTCGATTAAAAGGAAGTTCATGTATGGCATGTTTGGGTAGGTCTTTAAGCTGGTATAAAAGCGTTCTCATTGGATCATTCGGACAATGTTTGATAAATACTTAAAGCTGCTTGCGCACACATGTGGAAGAAATTTGAGGTTAGAATTTAATTTTAAACTATATAAAAGGGTGACTAATATGAATTGTAAAATTACTATTTGAAGTAAAATGGGTTGGTTTTAGTATTCAGATACCGTGTACATTTAAAAAAAGTGTATTAAGATAAAGAGAAATAAATCTACCGCTTAAGAACTATATATATATTGATACATTCTTTATATGATATATCCGAAAATTACTTTGCATAATATATAATAGCATTATTTAAAACAGCTGCATTGGTTCAACAGCATTCAGTTTATACTGGGGTCAATTTCTTGTCATAAGTTAGTGTTTTTAAGTCTTTTTATGTACATACTTATTCAACATTTCCGTTTTCTCCATGCTTGATAAATACCATTACTGCCAACTGCAATCGAAAGAAAAGACATCTGAAAAAAAAAGTAACTTAAGGATTATTTCCTCGTGATAAGGACGTTCTCATTTTGTTGCAATGTTTTAACCTGCACGTTTGTAATGATTCTTTTCGTCAGCATTTTCAGTTTTTTCATATCGCTATATTATGTTAAATTTGTCTCCTTTAAATGATCCAATAAAGGGTAAACGAATGAGATCATATGTGTCTATCTTCATTCTATTTTAAGAAATAAGCGAATTTCTAGCTACCATTTCAGAGGGGTTGAAACTCATTATCTTTGAATCAATGCTCGAAAGTGTCTGCAACAGAATCGCCAGGTTAAAATTACATCAATCAGGACATTCTAACCTAACTAGCATTTTAGTTTGTAACCAAAAGTCTCGTCGTATTCGTATACGTTGAAGTGGCTGTACAATTGAACTATGTGAGCAGAAGATATTGGTAGCGAGACAGGATTACAAGTTGAAGTTTGTAATTAAAGGATTGCGGGGCGGATTTCATATCGCACTGTATGTAATGTACTATTACTCAAATTGAAGTAGTAAATACTTTATAAGTTATTATAAAACGAATTTACGTTACATGTTTTAATTCGTAAACCGTAGAGATAAGAATACTTTTATTATGTTAATGTCTAGTAAAGACTCGAGCTTGATACATAAGGTAAAAAAATTCATTCACATTGCATTTAAAATAAGAAAAAAACAGATAACGATAGCGACACATGCTTATTCAAATATTCTATGCACTAGTTTACATTATCATGACTTTCAAGATGATATTTGTGGCTCATATTCTTCTTTTCAATTCATTATATTTTGTGTAATGATATGGTTTCATTTTAGTACCTTTATTTTTGCTCAACCATCTTGATATGAAGTTTGTTGATGCTATGCATTAACAAATGGCTCAAAATGTGCTTGCTTTGACTGCATAGTGACAGGGGGAGAAGTTTTTCACAATGAACCAGTTCTTCTTCTGCGGCAATGGGGGCTATCCATCAAAATAAGGAAAACATTTTTACGTACAAGTGTGCATTATTATGACTTTCAAGTAGATATTTGTGGGCCATATTCGACTTTTCATTGCATTGTGCTATGACATGCTCATATTTCTTTTTCTGGTACGCTTTTTTTCGCAATACCATATTGAATTGAAGTTTATAGATGTTTTGCATTAACCCATGGCTCCAAATATGCTTGCTTTGATTGCATAAAAGTCCATTGAGACATAAGGAGAGGTTTTCACAAGAGACATTACTCCTTCTGGAGCAATGTGTTCTATCCATCAAAATGAGGAAATGATTTCCACGTACTAGTGAGCATTATCCAGACTTTCAATATGATATTTAATGGGTCATGTTCGTCTCTTCATTGTATTGTATTTTTGTTATGATATTCTTTAACCTATGACTGTTAATTCGCTTACGTTGATTGCACAATAATCCACTGCGACAATGAGCCATTCCTCCTTCTGTAGCAATGGTTTTTATCCAACAAAAAGATCTTTTTTTTCTTTTCAGTAGGGTTTCAGTATATACCTTCATTTTCTTTTCAATATATTATGATTTCTTTATTGATGCATTACCTGCTTTACACATGTTTATAAATGACGAAGCCATAACTTGATATTTCTTTTTTCTATAGAGCACACACCTCTCATTTGTTACCAACAATTGTGAATTGTATGTATATTTTGGGCCAGAGACCTTTTATACGAATAAAACATATTGTATTGTATTGTATTTCTCTTCTTCATTGCTTTATGAATTTCTTTTAGAAAGTGTAGTTCCTAAGTCGATGATAATGGAGTAGACTTAGAAATAAGGAAGTTTCTAATTCTTAAGCTTGTAGACGAAAGTAGTTTAATAATGAGGATACAAAAATGAGTTTTTACGTGTTGTAGGCCCTTGGGGTTTGTTTCTTATGGAATTTTGTTTTATTTGTCCAAGCGGAATTGTTATTAGTTTAAATTGGTTTTAATAAAAAGGGATACGTTTGACAAAATTCGGCAGGCGATCTTGTGAATTAGCAAATATATCTTTATTGCAATATCACACGCTTACGTAAAAGAGTATAACTTTAGAAAGTGTTTATCTTATTTATGATCAACTTCTCTTGTATTTGTCTCGTTGGTTGGACCGAGGAGTCATGCATTTTTCAAAAGCGTTTCTGTTATAAGACGACTGACGGTCTCTCTATACGTCTTGATTCATACTGCTGGCATTATCTCGCCTGTCATGCAAACTATCTTTTTCGAACCCATATGAATTTCATTAATATAGTTCTTTACAGGTTTATTGAAATTTTTAACCTTTCAACCAATTCACGAGTGAAAACGATACAATTGAGCACCAATCTTGACATTTAGATGTTACAGTACCGAGGAAATTCGATTGTAGAAATTTGAAAATTGTAGTTCATATGTTGGACTGCCTTTACTGTGAGTAACATAACGTTCAGCAAACGAAGCCAAGTTTCAAACCGTGAAGACATTTTGAATGCCGAGACTAATGGAGTCTAAATATGAATTGACCATGATCTGCAGCGAAAAAAAAGGCTACCGTCCTGTTTATCGATAAAGTGAAAATAACTTCAAAGTGACGTCATAATTCATGTGAACAAAATGTCATTGAAATGTCGAAAAGTCTTCCGAATGAATTGATTCAACCTTAAGTTCTCAGGATTAACTGACACTTTATTTATATTTTTGACTTAGCTGGATGACTTTTTCGTAGATTTATGCTATTTGTCGTCGTTTTCTTGTCAAAATTAAAGCGACGTCATCTATATCTTAGACGACGTCAATATATCATCCCACCTGTATTTTCTCATTTTATATAAATCCTTCAAAATATGATGCATTAATTCATGCAGAAGAATATATATTCATTTATATAAATATATTTATCAAACGGTCGACTCTTCTTGACTACAAAGCTTGAATAAGTTAATAGTTTAAAATAAATTTACAAACTACAGACTTTATCTCGTAATACCATTATATGATATAACAATGAGTTTAGCAACACAAATCAATTAAGTATTCCTGAGTCTGCAATGTCCCCTTTCTGGATGTTTTTTTTATAGATTGTAAACAACTTCCATTCTGATTACATCATGTGTAGTATCCATATCAAGGAAATGTATTTCACTATATGAGTCCCTAAATTCTCTATAAAACTGTTTATTTCTTCATATACACAATCTTTTCTTGAAATATTGTCGCCTTCCCACATGGTTATATCATCTTCTATACTGGTACTGTCTTTTTCTCTGGCAATTTCCAACAATGGACGAGGAAACTCTCCTTTGTTTTGAAATATTTTCCAATACTCCCACGTGTCTTGTTATATTGCTGATTATAAGACAAGCGAATGAAAACTGCCAGTATATCATAATCCAGTAGTTTTTACCGACAATGAGGTTGGTTTTACAAAAATCCTTTCTATACAACTAATTTGTTATTACCCTGTGTAGGTTTTAAAACTTCTAAAGTATCCGGCTTCATCACATATGCAGTTTAACTATACATGGGTCATTAAAGAAAATAGTTATTTTCTTCTTTTAATGAACTATTCTGAAACAGCAACTGATACGGAACAGAAAATCAACAAAATGTACTCTTGCAGATTCCAGTTTAATCATTGGTCAGTTGATAGATGGTTGGGCCTTTTTGTCAACGCAGTTACCAACTTTTTAGTAGCAGTTTTACTCATATTAAACAGGCAGTATGATATTTTGTCTTATTTCCTGAAACGTGAAGGCGCGACAAAAGAGACAACAGAAAAATTATGACTACTACATTCAGGTATTTAATGTTTTGGCTGTAATGTGAATTATTTCTCTGGACTGGAACAATTTTTTAGAATGGCCCACATGCTTACAAGAAGGAACATAAAACAATGTATTGCTTGCACGTTTCTTAGAAAAACCATATGTTTTATTCGGATGTAAGTCTCCCATTTAAATAACGTAATGATTTCAAAATATCACCTTCGCTGAGATGCGGACTCGGAGCGCTTGTCCTGTAATAGAATCGCATAACATGACATGTAACATCTTAACATACTTTTAGATTATTTGTTATTATTTCATATTTGAAATTACGCACTTTTCAAGGGTGACCTCTTCAGAAAAGATCTAACAAGTTTGCGTCAAAATTTGATGTTCTACTTATCGTATCCTTTACTTCCAGGTCTCATATTCCAGCGTATTCCATTAACAAGGGAGTGCCATATATAGTTAAGTCTTAACGTCTTTATTTCGGTTGATAAGACGGCTCTTCCTTCAAAAAACTATGCTTTCGTTCATTGACTTTAGCGACGCGTACCAAGCAAATACACACAATATATGTAAAAAGTTCATGGACAAAAAATGTATTGCCCCTAACATTGTTTTCCGATTTTTCCTCTGCATGATAAAAAGGAAAATATAAAAACACAAAGGTGAACTGACCATGGTTATGTAGCTATATACAACAGAAATTCCAAAATATGTTAAAAACGCGTAAAATGAGAGGCATTATGCTTAATTTATTTAACTAAAATGTGTGCCCCTATGTATTTACACAATAAGTACGGGTTTTTATAAAGATACACTTCATGCAAACGACCTTACTTATTCCTCTCTTACTAATGAGTAACAATGCTCATTATTGGGAGAGCAGCTTGTAGCTAGGAAATAATATCAGACATCCTCTTTTAGAAAAATACAAAGAACATGGACAAGTTTATTAATTACAACAGTATACTGAAAGTACTGTCGCAAAACTTCAGCCAAATAAACAATATGTGTGTACCATGGGTCCTTATAATCCTTTGAAGTTTGTAACGGCTAATCAATAAACAGAAACCAAACTGTTTATTTCCCTGATGTAGGTTTTAGGGTTCAGAGCCTAATGCACTGAACGCCTATATAAATCGAATTGCATTTTGAGTATAGATTTTTGAAAATTTATTTTTATGATTGGCCTATTACTTCACAAAACTCCTCGAAAAGGTATGGATAGATTCATGAACTGTTTCGCATTAAGTCTTATGCAGGAGATAGTGACTAAATCAAATTGAAATTACAAAGTCAAAAAAAGTCAATTGATACGTAAAATAAAAGTTGATATCCTATTGTGTGGGTATGGATTTCAGGTCCTGGCGAATAATAGGTCTTCACTGATTATAGTTCTGGAGAGTCATCAGGGGAAAAAAAACCTATGTATTCCAAGCGCGGTCAACATACCTCGATGGATGTGGAGTTAAATCTTCCTGGTGATGAAACAATGAGAACAATGGTATATTCGCCGCTTCTCCTTTTGGTTTCCGTCCGGGACACGTGGCATAGCTTAACATCGATTGATGAATTAATCCTTTTACAACAAAATGCATTTCTTCTACTTTGGAAACCATATGGAAGATACATATATCAACATAAAACTATTTCATAGATACAGTTTTCATGCATTTTTACAATGTTTTGGTTGGTATTTAGCGAATCAATATTGCATGAATAGTAAGCCGGTAAAATGTTTTATTTCGTAAACAATCTTATTAAGTTGAATTACCCCTAGGTAAACGATGGAACAATGACAAAAATAAGAGTTTTGGGAGATTGATGTGAAATATAATGTTATAACCTATAGCTAGGCGTGTTTTATGATCGTTGCGGTTGTGTTTCGTAACCGGTGTGCTTCAAAATACAAAGGCGGAGAAAGTAATACCGCGTCCGAAAACAGCAAGGCTGGAATAAATACTTCTAGATCTAATTGGCAGACTGTTTTAATTGCACTTAAAGTTAAAGTGACATCCCCTACTTAAGTGTCAATAGATAACGATGCACGTGCGGTTATTAACTCAATTAAAATATCAATTATCGGCCACACAATAAAAGGAGTAGCCTGGCTATCAAAGAAACAAATTTACACCTTTTGTCGGAACGCGGTGAACGATTCGCACATCGAGATAAACCACTGTAAATACAAGTGAAATTTGGACTCGGGCAGATTCTTATATCGAGATATAATGAAAATCGAAATATGCGATTTTTTTTTTCATATATAAAAACCCGAAAAAAGTTGGGACATTGAGCTAACCTCGACATATCGAGAACATCTAGATATCTGATGTCATGATAACAAGATTAGACTTTATTTTTAGATAATTTAGAGATCGTCATAAAAATGGGCTTCACAAACGTTTGACTGCGCATATGTATGCCCCAATTTGGTCATGTGAAAAAATCGATATAGTTTAAAGTGTGTCATCATAGCACTGAAAGGCATTAAAGTTCGTGTCACTTTCATAAACGAAACGACTGATATTCCGCACCATTAGTATTTTAGGTATCGAATTCTGTCGAGACTAATGTAGAGGAAATATAAATGGACTGTGATCTGCAAAAAATAGATAATTAGTCTGTTCATCGATGACGTCTAAAATTACGTCAAAATGACGTCAAGTTTTATGTGTAAATAATGCGATTGAAATGTCAAATCATCCTATTATTTGGGTTCAACCTTTAATTCTCATAAGTAACCGACTCTTTATCAAATCTTTTGCCTGGATATATTTTTCGTAGATTCATGATGCATGACATCGTTTTCTTATCAAAATTAAAGCCATGCCATCTATATATTATTTCAGCCACATTGTTTAATTTTGTATGAATCCAATTTATAAAACATTCAAACACGGTTTCCAGTTTTGTGCTGAAAAAATATTTACTCAATAAGGTTTTGCCAAAACAAGAGAATGGACTGAAAGACCCCCTTTCCAGGATCGCGGCCCAAATAGGGAAGTTTCAAGCTCAATATTGTAGAATGTCATAGTATAAATAAATTAATGGACTACAAACTTTAGATATTGATTAAAAAACTCATCCGTTTGAGTTTGCAAGTCGTGTTATTTTGTTATAGTTAATAAAGCTGCTATAAGTTTAAACGCCTTTATAAAAAGGGTTTTGAAAAAAATCGGCAGACGATTTCGTGAAAAAGCGAACATATTTTTATTACAACATCGTATGCTTACAGAAGATGATATTCATGAAACTTAATTAAGTCTTTATTTGAAAACGTTGAGGTTTATAAAGAGGATTTCTTGTATTGTGCCGTATTCCAAATAAACATACACGTTTAAGCCCGTCGGTGAGACGCCACCGACTTATATGCCAGCCCTGGTGTTGCTGGCACCACGGTTAACGATTCCTTCTGTTCAACTTTGACATCATGACACCACAGAAAGGACGCCTTGCATTCAATCCAGCCTCAGGTTGTATCTGCTAGAAAGTCGAAGTCCTGTTACAGTATGGATCTCCTGTTTTATTCATGACGCAGTAACGATACGGTTGCGCAAAGCAATAACCCGTATGAGGCGATCATGTCGGAATTTTGTTTTTCTATGGCGCACACGCCCCTCCTCATCTGGTGTTGTAAAGCTGCAAGTCATGCAATAACACTTGTTGACTCCCCACTTAACCTGGCTACATGATTTTGGGATTTACCACGTTGTAACAAGCCAATGCAAGGTCATTTTCCAGCTGTTTTGGCATATTACAAAGTAATGAGACTCAATTGTATTTTGTTTTCTACACATCCCGGAAATCATATTATGTCTACACCCCACTGAATGTTTTAACGGTTCCTTTTTTTATATATATTAATGTTCAAAAGCTGTGATTTGCGTTATGGCATGCCTATATACTAAGTTTTAAACTTATTTTTTCAACATCGGTGGTTTTCAGGTTCCAGTCTCGCATGCGCTAAAGATTGCCAAAATAATCCGCAATCAATACAATTAAAACCGATGGGTCAATTTACTTACGTTCGTGATTTCAAGTGATCCGTAGTGATACCTAGCGTAAGGTTTTTTTTAATAAGTCGTATTTGATATGATATTATTTAATTTATTCGTTGTGTTTACTTTTCAAATGTCACCTTAAAACCATCTCGACTGTCTCGTTGTTTTTGCTTACTTCGCGCTTATATCAACCATTCACACATAGTGGAATTTGTAATTGGTTAAAATTGAAAACAACAGCCGATAGTGAATAGAACGAAGAAAAACCTTTTTATTCTAACCATTTGACAGAAATCAATGTGATAAAGGTGTGAAGTAATTCTTATGAGCAATGTGTTCAAAGTGTTTTTTGAAGCTTTTGGGAACTTTGTTTTTCTTTATAACTGCACAAAAATTGTACTGCTCTTTGTAAAGTGATGGAGAATGGCAATTGGAAGCAAAATATGTCAGTATTCAAGTTCTAAAATCCAATATACAGTAATTCAATTTGTGTTCGAATTAGAATGGATTGCACATTTAAATTTCCTCCAGCATTAACTTTAAGTATGGTATTAATTATGTCGCTGTATGAAATTGGCATTTAGAACTTAATTAAATGAGATTCGAGACCGGCAGTCAAGTAAATGGCCTCATTTCTCAAGGAAATTGACTAATTGAACGGTTAATGATATATATCCATTGTAAAACTCTTTCAAAAGTAAGAATGAAACTTTCAGCACTTATAGAAATGTCCTGATCAGAAAAGCGCCCAATTTATGTTATTTATGACATTATCTTAAAATAATTTTTATTAGAGTTTGAATTGTTCATGAAAGGTCGTCAAATTACAGATATTTGTGAGACGATGCTCGGTAGCTTCTTTAATTTTAATTTTTCAATAATAGTTTTTATAGGAGGTGAGGGGTACATGCACTTCTGCAATCATAAAGATAATGTGAACCTAGATGATTGGTATGCTATGTTCCCTAAGTAGACTACTATTCGCGTTTTAAATAGACATTTCAGGCTATTTAACCTAAAACTTTAAGTTTTTATAAATCAATCTCAACATTACCACCTATCAATTTATTTAAAACACACTGGTTACCACAATTTGCAAATGATACCACTGTCAAATTTATTGAAAAATTAAAGTCCGAAATAGAAGAGTTATTAGCTATGGGATGTAATTATTGTAAACTGTTGCAAGGCACCTAATAAGCTTATCCGGACTGCATAGCTTAATCTTACCTTTTAATCAAGGAAAAACACACCAAACAGCTTTCTAAAACGGCTTTATTAATGGAAATGGACAATTTGATCTCAAAAACAGTATCCCCTGTTTTGTTTAATCGATAAACATAACTTGGAATGACAACCCTCAAATCTAGTTCAACTTACATAGTTTGTCGGCACTCTATTTCAATAAAGATAGACTATACGCATTTGTCGTTGGAGTTTACTATTTCAACGATATAACCCTGTCCTAATCATTTCACCGATGTATATGAGAAACTTTTATGAACAATGAATATTGTTCTCTTCATGCGTATCCCTTGCTTGATTGGTAAAATGGGTTTTGATAAGGTACATTGTATTATAACGACACAGTTGTCCTTACTTTAACAATGTCCTTTGCACATTTTATGGTTTTAGACAAGTCAGGAAGAATAGAGTGTAAGCAGCGTGCATTAAACAGATATCATGTTTCCTATTTCCTTTCAAAATATATAAACATAAATCTAGTAAACACTTGTATGAAATATAAATTGCACGCGCTATATATCATTATGTTACAGGTATGTTATACGTGTCTCAATGATATCTAAAGTTTATAAGTTAGGCAGTTTGAGATGTGAAAAGATGTAAAGTTAGAGAAAGCGTACACAAAAGGTTGTAACATAGATACACTTCAAAAGAGACAATGCATTTGGCAAACAATGAAACAACATACAAGTGGTACTTAATCATTGGAAATTCCCACAAAGGCCGTATTAATTGTATGGTTCGATTGAAAGGGTGTTTATGTATGGCATGTTTGGGTAGTTCTTTAAGTTGGCAGAAACGTGTTCTCATTCGGACGATGTATGATAAATGCTTAAAGCTGCTTGCGCAAACATGTGGAGGAACTTTGAGGTTAA